>JAJHUR010112361.1:0-15887 GCA_027495735.1 Lutjanus campechanus | reverse complement strand
GGGGGGGGGGGGGGGGGGGGGGGGGGGGGGGGGGGGGGGGGGGGGGGGGGGGGGGGGGGGGGGCATTACTAGAAACTTACAGAACGGTAGTGGAGGGAAAGTGTTGAGGCCATCTGGTTTCTCAAGACGGAGATGCCAGCTCCAGCACTGAGTTCAAGGGGTAACATTCAGGAAGACTTTTCCATTACTTCCATAAGTTACAGACTCTCGACTAAATTCTCATATAAGAAATAATAATAATAATGATAAATAAGAAGTAATTTATCTTTTTGCCAGCCTTTTTTAAACACACCAAACAGGCTCCACAGTATGATGTTTGCCGCAACAACGCAGCATCTAGACATCATGGCACTATAGCAGGCCGTATCAACTAACCATTTAGTGTTAACCAGGGAAATTGCTGCAAACATTCTGCTGTTAAAATGCTACGAAGCAGTGCCCTGTTAGCCTAATCGTTCAGGCATATACTTCATTACTATGGCGAGTTTGACTAAAACCAGTTATCTTTGTTGCATGCCCTTATTTCCTATTTTGCCTCCCTCTGGGGCTTTTCACACTGCACTTACCCCAGGTTAAGAGAGCTATTAGCCACAGGCCAAGAGCTAACGGCTAGGAGAGCTTTCACACTGACACATTCCTGGCACATTCCACAACGGGCTAAACCTGACTTTATCCTATGGCTTGCTGGCCCTGCTCCAGAGCAGAGTTAGCCCCGAGTTTGCGGGGTTATCAACTAAACTAAACCCTTTTGTGTGTCATTAGGCTTTGCTTTGTGTATTTCTCCAGCATCTAAACCAAGTACATGTAAATGTCAGGAAACGCAATTCCTGGCCAAATATCAGTGTCCACGGACAACTGTGGCAAGTTGTAAGTCCAACTACCTTTAATTTAAACCTTTAATTCTGTTTTACTCCTGGTTTCCCAGTTGTTCCAGTTCCTCCTACTAAAGACAGCCTTGTTGCATGACATTTTGCAAATCAGTCCGGTGGGAAAGTGGCAATAACTGCATACCCTTTATCAGTGGGGATTACCAAAGTCATTAGAATGCCTCTGGACACCATGAATGTTGAAAAAAAATGAAAAAATGAAGGCCAATCCTTAAAATAGTTGTTGCGATATTTCGGTCTCGACCAAAGTGGTGGACCAACCAACTGACACTAACATCCATAAAAGCATACAGCCAGAGTTGCCAAAAAGCTTTGATACAGAACAGTGTGAAGATTTCTCAGCCATCATCAGTCTGCAGCCTGTCAGATTTCCTCTTTGTTTCCAGCTTGATGTGATTTTGTTTCCACAAACAGCAGGTCTATGCAGAAAGAATTTGGCAGGTTGATAACAGCCTTTTTCAAAAAAAAAAAAAACTTCCACGTTCCTTATGTCTTTTTCTGAAATCTGTTGGAGTAAACACATGATTTTCTAAAAACTAGAGATGCATTTTAAAAAATATGATGAAATGAGGTGCTTCCAAAGTGACACAAATGCAGCACTTCTCTGTTCAAAAACTTGATACCTGTGCACCGATGCAAGGATGAAACTGGAACCTCTGGCAACACCCAGAATTTGAGTGGAGTGATACACCCAAGCAGCTCACGGTGTGAATGCGTGGCTTCACTGTAATGTCTCTCAGTGTCTGTTCTACCAGCCCAGTATCTCAGGAATTACGTCCACTTTGGACAATTTCAGACCTAACGACTTGAGTGCCAACATTCAACGCAAATGCGGAGAGGTAGCGCGCTCTATAGTGAGGTTGACCTCATCCAATTGTAACCATAGTTTATTTGCCAGGCACAGATCTTGTGGAAAGTGAGAAACTCTGGCAGTGGATTTTAAAAAAAAAGATCGTACAGTGTTGTTGCCTAGTGATAGGGTTGGATAAAAGTAGGACTTGCAGTGTGTAGAAAACCCGTCTGAATCAATGAAAGAATAGAGAATGGAGTAACTAACGAGTGCAAGAACTCAATGAAGAATATTCTAATTTGAGTTTGGTAAGAAAAGGAGAAATCTGTCTCATAATACACTCATGGTCCTGGCAGTCAGTTCAAGTGCTGCAGAACATCCTTGGTGGTGTTGAGCACAAGGCTCGTGTCTTGAATAAGCTCAACCCTTTTGTGCTGTTAATATAGTATTTTTCAGCCTGTCAGTGCCAGACTAATTCACAAATTGGAATTAATCAAAAATAAAAAGGAACCTCTCCGTTTATTTTCAGTTTCCAAGGGGCATTATTAACACACACGACCAATCAGAGCAATGAAACGTGTGACACAGCAGTGCTTGGTCAGTTTCCAGGCAGGGCACATAATGATGACTGCCTGGTTATAACCTTTCTTATATTACAGCTAAGTGATGCCCTCTAATATGTTTCTAAAAACATTTAGGTGAGAAATAGTAACACAATTTTGATCCACACTTGATCATCACTGCCTGGTTTGACAGTTTGAGTTAAGTTTCAGGAGCCGGAGGTGTTGTGCTGGACGGACCTGCTGACTGGACGTAAACAGACAGGTCTACAACCAATCAGAGCGGTGAGATGTGTGACATGCAGTTTTAAGAATCTGGACTAGGGACACTCCTCTGTTAATCACCGCGCCCAATAATAAATAAACAGCTGTGACTGGCCTGACCGGATCTAAGGCTGGTGGAACTCTGTCTGAATAGAAGGGGAACCAGACATACGTGTCTCCTGCTGATTCGCCTGGTCTCCAATATAGTATTTTGTTTTTAGCAGAAGTGAAGGAATACAGGGGGAACATACAGAGGTGGCAAAAGTAACCGTCATTCTGTACTCAAGTAGAAGTACAGATACTTGTGTAAAAAAAAAGAGACACTGGGAAAAGTAGAAGTACTGATTCAACTTCTTTACTCAAGTAAAAGTACAGGCTCTGAAATGTACTCAAAGTATGAAAGTAAAAAGTCGCCCTCTGAAAGACGTTTCTACTGACTGTTTCTGTGCAAAGTTAACTGAACCTCACCTTTTGTCCACGGTAGATTCTCTCCCTCTGTTTGTTCTGTCTTATGTCTTTTATGTCGTTACATGTTTTTTGCATCATTTTGGTTTGTTACGTCCCGTTAAGTCTTTTATCTTGTTCTTGTCTTGTTACATCGTTTTCATATTGTTACATTTTGTTATAGCATCTTTGTATTGTTACATCTATTAAGTCATTTTCATCTTGTTATGTTTTGTTAATGCCATTTTCATCTTCTACATCATTTTCGCATTTTTACATCATATTTGACTTGTTATATCTCTTATGTAATTTTGTCTACTTATATATTGTTATGTCATTTTCGTCTTATGTCATATTAGTCTCACAGTATTTCTCAATCATTTTGCGTCATTTTTGGAAACAGTCTTCACTTTATCTAAACTGTAAGTGTAATTGTCACAGCTGTTTCATGGAACATCACAAGCTTATTTCCTTTTTACAAAAGGTAGTTACTCACCCAAAACATTTCATTCATGTTTCAAAACCTAATTTTTGTCAGCAAACTGGCAAATGCCACCAAAATGAAAAGCTGTTTTATCGTCGTGTGAGTTGTACTGCTGCAAATGTTTAGCTCATTTTTCACCATGACGGCCAACCCTGCAAATATTTCTTCTATATAAATCTCGTTTTTGTTGACACTAATTGCGTATTATAGTATGCAAGAATGTCAGTAGCTGAATACTGTCACGTATCACACTGAGCTTTAGATTCAGATATCTAGTTGGTTAAAGTTTACTGGTAAAGGTCAATAATGTGCAATACTGTACTACACAGAAAAAGAATATGTGCATTTGTATGTATACAGTTCATTTATTTTGTTGCATTGTGTGACACACAGGGGTGTAGTGGTAAATGCAGAAGTGGTAAAGTATATTCTACACCTTTTTTCCCCTCATTGATTGATAGATGAGTTAACTTTCAGTCTCAGTTCAAAGAGATGATGAACTGAGTTTACGTGAAGAAAATGTACCACAAATGACCTCCATGTGATTCCTTGTCCATTACTGTCACCTGGCAGCCCATTTACCATCATAGATATTTATGGAAATATACATGTATGTCTGATAGATTTTGATAATTTAATGGATCATTTTGCGTGTGACGGGTCACAGGTGACAGTTTCACTGAGAATCAACTCGTCAGTTTTGATCAGCGAGCCATCTGCACGCGCTTATTGTGCAAATTTGTTGATGTAACCGCTGCACTCGAAGGTTGTCTGTGTTGTGTTGTGATGAAGAAGCTCAGACATCTTTGGAGGCGCTCTCCCTTTATGTCTGACAGCAAGAGGTAAATAAAATCCTCCGTCAAGTGCGACCATATAACTCGAGCCCCTACACAAGTGACACAGGCATATGTTAGCATATTACACAGTAAGTGTAGGCTGCAAATTAAACTTACCTCTCCCATGGAGTACAACAGCAAATGGGGAGAGGTGAGGCAGGAGACACCCCAAAAGTGAAGGGGTATAGGGGTACAGAAACTGAGTCTCAAACATACCACATGACAACTATGGAGGCCTAAGCGGTTACAACAACTTAAACACATTCTGTGTAAATATTGCAAACGTATATTTGACTTTGTTACACATAGTGCTGCTGTTTAATTGACCCTGATACTCTGACATTTGCACTCACTCTTTTGAACACACGATAAAACGTGCAAATTGCCTGAATGAATGAGAAAATCCAATCTGTTGTGAACAAACTAGTTGTTCAGAGGTTAGAACTTGAGCCAAAGCACGTGAGGAAAAAACTGTAATGTACGTAAAAGCCGTGCAATTCAAAACTTACTTGAATGATTGATTTGATTTACTACACACCAGCATAGCCTTTGTGATGCAAAAAAAAGTCATGGTGGACCTGCTGTGCAGCTGCAGTTAACATCTTACTCACATGTGGGAACACTGAACAGCACAGTAGTGTTATCTTGCATAATTAAACTGTCACTAATTGGTAGTTTGGCCGCAGATGCATTCAGCCGACTGATGGTTTTAAAGAGCGTGCTGCACCTACACGCTGTGGGCAACCCACGTACAGAAGGAAAGAGCTACGTAATCTTTGTGTGTCCGTGTGTGTGTGTGTGTGTGTAACAGACAGACAGACAGACAGACAGACAGCAGAGCATCTCTCCTCTCGCATCAGCATCACGCGGCTTAATCGCTCCTCTCTCCTTTTTCTCCTTCTTCTCCATCACCGGGGCGTAGGAGGCGTCTGTCAAACCTGTGGAGCGTCTGTCCGTCTGTCTCTCTCTCTCTCTCTTTCTCTTTCTCTCTTTCTCTCTGTCTCCGTCCGTCCGTCTGTCTGTTTCGAAAGACACGCCGTCTTTAGAGTAGAGTAGTTGTAGTTTGGAAACAACAAACCGGTTTTTCTGCTCCTGTTTGTGGGGAATCTCCGCTGTCATCCCGGAAGACTCATCACATTGTCGCCTTGAAGGAAGTTGAAGCGAACAGGTGCGTCTCTTTCACCTATTTCTTGTTCCTTTTCAGATAAAAAAAAATGCACACAAATTTTATATTTTAGTGTCTCAGCTGCTTTTATTTTATCCTCCTGTTGTGTTCCAAGATACTTGCTCGGTTTCCTCGCTCTTATTTAAATGAATAGTAAATCCATTCATGTTTTTTCTCTGTTGGGTTGTAACCAATTCCTACAGGTGGGATATTCAGCCGCCTCATGTTGTATCAGCTGCACACACATTATTTCACACGGTGATATTGGCTTTTACAAGAGAGAAAAGTAGGGCGGTGGCATCGTTTTTTTTTCCTTCTTCTTTATTGTGTGTGTGCTTGACACGTTTTATTACCGTGCGCGTCTCATTGCGCCTGTTTTGACATCCTCACAGCTGTGTGTGCGTGTAATTTGGGAGCCAATCAAGCAGCCATGGAGTCGATATTCAAGGGTCTGTCTAAAGCCAAGGAAGGGGTCGTGGCAGCGGCGGAGAAAACCAAGCAGGGAGTGACTGGAGCGGCTGAGATGACGAAAGATGGGGTTATGTTTGTCGGTGGGTGCTGGGCATTAATTTCACTGGTGAACATTTTTTTAAAACTAGAAAATGGCACGGAAAGGTTTAAAACGTTGGTGGTATCATTATCAGGATCATTTTACGCATGGGAAGCCTTGAATTAAACAGAGCATTGTGGTCATTTTGTGGGCTGTTGTGTGCATATTTATGATTAATTGAGCTTCACCTGTTTTGCCCCTCAGGTACCAAAACAAAGGATGGAGTCACAACAGGTAACATCATATTTATTCATTCTGAAATGCAGCTTTTCCTCCCTCTTGTTGCTCTGAAAGAAAACAATAATGTGTAAATTTACAACCATTCTTAACAACATCAGAGCAGAATTTTTTAAAGGCAAAAATATTGTTTTTTCTTTTGATATGTTTATTGTCAGTACTCTGCCTTGATTTCTTCCATATTTCTGAATGTTTTCTGAAAGCTTATGGATATAGATTAAATGTAGCAGTACTGCTGTTGGTCGTGGGGGGCAGTGTAGCAGTGTAGCCAACAGATCAAGCGAGACACGACCACAGGACACAACAAAGAGATTTTATGAATCAAAAAGTATTGGAAATGATGTTTGTTGTCAGTTAGTTTGAAAAAAATCCCCCACCGTGTCGGTGTAGTGATACATTTAATGGTTGCACGAACCGCTGCCAACTACAACACTGCCTCTGCTTTTGCCTCTTTCTCAAGAAGTACATTATTATAACCCTCTCCAGCATCGCCATGTTTGTTGTTTTCTTTTGACTCTTTCTCTTCCTTTTTGGGGTAATATTTTATTCTGATCAGCGACGTTTGAACTGGAAAAATGACAGAAAAGTGGCAAAAAGATCTTCAATGCACGCAGAAGGTTTCTTTCTCCTAAATTTTGGTCATAAATTTGTTGAAATCCGTTTTAGTGAGCACTTCTTTATCATGCTGATTAAACAGTCGTATTACTGCACAGGTGTGCTCTGGACTGGTCACAATGGAGTCCTGCGGGGACAATAAATTTCTGTCGGTCAGCCCAGAAGTTAGCATCCCCTCCACATAAAGCTAATGGGATTTTTCCATTGGATTTTGGATTAGTCCAGAAATGAGCTTTTACACATTTTGTTCAGTAAGATAATCATCACAAATTAACACCACTTTTATGATTTTTGAAGCCTAAATACAATCGCCACAAGTAAAAAGCTAACATTAGGCTATAAACAAACTACACCACAGTCGCATGACTTAGCATCATCACCACTAAGTGACTTTGTGTTTTGCGTGATAACGTTGAATGACAAACTCTGTGGTCTCATTTAACCTCTTGTTAGCAACCACCTTTTTTAAGACACGTGAAATCTTCAAAATTCATCAGTGGTGTATTTACTGATGTCTCTTTAGCTTGTGTAAACACAGAACTTGTTTCAGGTAAATAACCACAAACCCATGTTGAAAAAAACTAAACAAAAAAACAATGACTTCAACCAGAGGTGCTAATATGCTAACTCATTTCCAGGTGTTAGGACTCATTCCTGCAGCACTCTATAAAATTACACTCTAAAAAGTGTAGTAAGACATTTATGAGGCCCTGAATAATGGCGGTTTCACATTTCACAGGGCTACAGATACCAGTTTTTTTTCACAGGAGGGCAACGTCATGACCCGCCCTATTCTGCCTTTGATTAGCTCATACTCGTTGCCGTCATTGGTTGGGTTCGTTAGGTTTGGGCATGAGGAGTGATTGGTGAGGGTTAGGGTAAAAATATCAGGGTGAACAAATCAGAGGCCTGTACCCTGCTGAAAAAAAACATGTGGTATCTGTTAATTCAGTGCCCAATAAATGTCTTTTTTCAAGATAAAACTGTACATTTTAGTGGCCTTTTATTGTGGCCAGTACAAGCAGTATCTCTGTATGAAACACCTGTGAAGCGGAGGAATTATTTCGGCATAGAAGAAGAAGTGCTCGCTGACACAGATTGTGACAAATTTGTCAACAAAGTTCGAAAGAAATAAACCTCTTTGTCTGAGATGTTTTTTTTACCTCAGCTCATGAAAAATGGGAGCAAAAATCGTAGCGTTGCATTTATTTTTTGTTGAGTATATATCTTTGACATAAAAGCTAAAAAAAAAAAAAAGGCGGGGGGGTTGTTATTTCACTGGATCCTCAGGTGGTCTGTGAGAGAGATGTGCTTTAACTCTGCAGGTGAGTAAGTGTCATATTTCACCGCCTTACTCAACACAAACTGCCTAACTCCCCCTGGGCCGGCCCTTTCCATTTCTCATACATAACAAGCACTGAAGCTGAGGGACGCTGCCTGTTATAGGCATCCAGGGACTTGCCTGTATTGTTGTAAAGGGGAGTGAGTGTGTTGGAAGCTTGGAATATAAAAGAGACATATGATGACAGAAAGTCTTATTAAAGGAAGTAAATGATGGAGGAGGGAGGGTATCATTTTCTCATCTGTGTCACTCAGCCTACATTAGATCTATGATTTGATTATCTGCTTTCTACATAGAGACGATGCCCGATAGCAAAGTGCGGCTGAGTTTTGATTAAATATTGTGTGTTTACTGGTTGTATCTAGAGGGGACCAACGGTCACCATATCACAACCTTATTCAGAGTACTTTTGTTGCCTAAACTACCCAAAATCACAATATTTCCCTGCCCTAGTCAAAGCACTTTTGTTTACCAAAACCAATCTAAAATCATGATATTTCCCAGACCTTAATCAAAGTACTTTTTTTGGCCTAAATCTGCCCCAGATCACAGCATTTCCTTACCATAAGTGCGTTCTTTTTTGCAGGAGTTGTAGACACAAACCCCAGACTGTGCACAATTTAGTGATATACAAACGTAGTTTCTAGGTCGCCTAACCTGCTAATAATCATTCGTCCCATCAAATCCAACTTGTGAACCCTTGTTGGAGCCTCAATCCCCAGGTTGGGAACCACTGGTGTAGAGAACGCCAAAACAAGACATCAGAATACAGGAGCGTTTAGCACCGAGTGACCCTAAATCGAACGCTTGATGTAAATGGATCTGCAGATGCATTAGTTACACACAGAGACTGTCGATGTAGACCTTTTTCACAGCAGCCATATTGATATGGAATAGTGCAGTAAACACAGGTGTTACTGGAAACTTTCCAGTGAGTCAACATGCACAGTAGCAGCACCCTGACTCTGTTTGACCTGAATGGAACAAACCCTTAATTAGTAACACCTGTGTTTACTCTAGTGTATCATGTCAAAATGGCTGCTGTGGAAATTGATTGGCATTTTTAGCCTTAATTTAGTAAAGAAGAGTCACTGAATTAAATGACACAACAATGCATTTTGCGAACAGTAAAGGGCGGGGTGAAACTAGGATATACAAGGGTTTTGAAAGGAAAATGCCTCCAGGCTGTAACTGAGGTTTCACAGTCAAAGCGAAAGGCACTCCAGTTGAGGATCCTGTTTTCAATTATTCTGCAGGGCGTTCCAGGTAAAAGCGATAAGAGTATTTAAGAACTCTTACTTAACTGAACACACTTCAGGGAGCCTCGGCAGTAGCTTCCACCACATTTGAAAACATGACAGAAGAAAAAATAACCAAAACTTAAGATCTTATGTATTCATTCTTATGTATCTCAATGCTACGATACTCTATATTCAGGAAAAAGCACTAGTTATAAAATGAGACTTGTGTACCTTTTGAAAGAAGAGATGTCACAATCTTTCTCCTAAAAAAAAACAAAATGTACCCTTGTTCAATTCAATACATTTAAGGGTTTTGTGGCAATGGAAACATGCAGTACAGATGCATGCAGTTCTCAGCTGCATGCATCTGTATGTTTGTTTGCTGTGACCATGATATTTTGGATCTTGGTGACCTTATGATTGTTCCTTTAGCACCTCCATCAGGTCAAACTAAGCTAGTAAAGTTCTGTCACCAACACAACAACGTTGAGTGTAAAAGTGACACATAGTCATATTATTAGTTTCTATTTCCTGTTAATATGTATCGTTGACAACTAAAGACAGTGAAGTCACTAAAGGGCAGCGCCACTCAAATTACACATCCTTCTGATCAGTGTGGAAGCTTTGAGATCCAGTATTGTGAGATCTGTGTCATGTTTGTGTACTTTTCTTCCTGCTAATCCTCACAGGTATTGAGGCTCTGTGGAGATAATTCACCACCTCTCATCTCTCTTCTTCTTTAATCCCTGTAGTTGCAGGTAAAACTGTGTCTGGAGTGTCCCAGGTGAGCGGAGCTGTGGTCACCGGGGTTACCGCCGTGGCCCAGAAAACTGTGGAGGGTGCAGGGAACATTGTCGCTGCCACTGGACTAGTCAAGAAGGATCCAGCCAAGCAAGTAAGACAGATACTGTTTATGTAAACTTGATCTGAAATTTTAAAAAATTTAAAAATTCTAAGTACCAAAATTAAGAAATATAAATTTTATTCATTTATTTTTCATAGGTTGGTGTGATTTTTAGGGTCCAAATGTTCTCTGATAATTTTATTGGTGAAATAAACAGCAAAAATATAAAAAATTTGATTTAGAAAAATTCACAAGCAAGAAAAAAATCAGAAATGAAAATGACCGAGCGCTATTTTTGCCATTTAAATCTGCTAGTATGGTAACATTAAACCTAATCAGCCGGTAAGAATTTTATTGTGAAAGACACAACCTTTGACACCCACATCCTGCCACACGATGGGATGTTACTGTGTGATCTGACAGCGATGTGGACTAGCTGATAGCTAGCCTAGCTGACATTAATGCAAAAATAGTCAGTGGAGAACAACCAAATTGTGGACAGTACATTGTTGAGGGCCAAGTTAGACGTCTGGGAGAAATTTGCTGTGATCAAAGACGGTGAGAAAGCTGCAGAGTTTGAGTTCAGTGCTTTCATTTGTCTGGCCTCACTTGCTGAATTGCTTACACTTACCTACAGACATATACTGTTAAAGAAATCCTGTAGAAAGGGTAGTTTGCAGCACAGCACATCCCTCCATTTCATGACCGGCTGCCAGCGATAACTCTTCACTGTGTCAAAATGGCCTCCTGACCTTGAGTCATTTGTCATCACTTCTCATGTCTGCTGTGTGTCTTTCTTCTCCGAAATGAAAGCCGTTACACGTTGTTAGCCTCCCTGCATTGTTCATCAGTCAGTCTGGCCATCGTTTGTCCAAAGGAGGAGGAGAGGGAGGCAGTTTACTGTAGCAAACAATGTACGGCCGCTACACTAGAGAAATATGAAAAATGATTTTCCTTTTCCCTCAGTGGGTTTTTATTCTATTTTTTACTGTCTGTATTTTGTATTTTACTGTCTTCTTTTCTCTAGCAAGGATTTTGACAGCTGTTCCTGCAAATTTTTGCAGATACAGACAGGGCCGTAGCTACCATTTAGGACACTGAGGTCACGTTACAGGAATTTTATGGGAATTGTGGGAATTAATGACATTTCGGTGCACCGAAACACAATTTTGGATTGCAAGTGTAGAAGACAGTGTGCAGGAGTCTTTTTGCTTTGATATATTACATGTGAAATCTTGGACAACACGTGTGAAAACATTTATTTCACATTTATGTTCCAGCTTTATGAATATTTTATGCAAAACATCCAATTTTATGAAAAACATATGAAGTTCATTTATATGATACATTAACACACGCATATGCACACACATACAACCAAATGCACGATCACCTCCATGATCCTGTGTAGAATATTGGGGTCGTAGTACCTCAAATACATGCACAAGACATTAGAATATTATTTGAAAAAGTGTTTTATTTGTGTAAAATGGAGGAAAACACAACAAATATGTTGCATAGGTGTACACCTTCCAATATTAACACCATTTTACCTGGACCTCATCAGTCTAAAACAACAAAACTTTGCATTTCACCTTGAAAAAAGTACATTCCACTAAATCCATGAAGTTTAAATGTATGTAAGTATGAAGCAGCAGAGTATTAGGACTCATTTTCCTGGGTTTTTAAGTTAAATTGACTGGAACGAATGTAATTTGGTGAGAAACGCTGTTTGTAAACCCCACAGAGCACCTTTAATTACAACACGCACAAGATTCTCACCTCAGATGTGTACAGTTTCACTTTCGCTTTACACCAGCTCCTATTAGAGCAGAAAATGTTCAGACAAGACAAACTTTACAAGAGGAACAGATGGCCCTCACGGTCACGCTTTTACTCTGAAAAACAATAGTATCACTGTTCCTCTTTTGTCGTCAAACCACAGTAGTTACACTTCCCCGTGGTTTATATCCGCATTAATAAGGTGCTCAAATGGGATATAACCCCCGGAGGGATGAGTAAATTCACCTGTAATTACCCTCATTTCTCATAACATCTCTGTACGTAGCAGGAAATGATAAGCCAATCAAATATTTCCCTGGGCAACGTGAAACACTTTGTTGATTGTTTGTTGTGATGCTCTATCTCCCGTCCCTTAATTAGCGATGGAACACAGGGGAATCCATGACAACATTTCTGACACCAGGAGATAAGAGCACACACACACACACATGCACAAACACACACTCAGCTCTGCCTTAATTGGCCGCGATTAGCGAAAAGTACCCTGCAAAAAGATAAGATAAGATTATCAAGTTATTTCCCTGCCAGCTGACATCTGAGCAAAATCTTTTTTTGAAGCCCACTCCTTTCATCCAGTGCAACTGATTTCTCTGTCAAAAGATGCTTCCCACAAAACGTCCAATTGAATCCTTTAGCAGTTGTGTTATTAAGGCAGCGAGATAGCTAATTGCTGTATTCACCCCGAGGGATAAAACACTGATGGAGCTCCACCTGGAATGTGATCAGCCTCATTATGAGGAGCCCTGACAAGCCAAACTGGCAGACACAACAGACAAACAGATGGACAAACAGACGCAGAGTGGACTGACTGATGGGGGGGACGGTGGACTGACTGACAAGAGGAATAAACACACCGGTAAAAAGATCTTTTTTTAAATAAAATGAATCCTGGTATTTCCAGTGAGAGATTGACATGCAGACAGCAGCAGATTGTCCTCATTTACCCGTCATTTCATTCTCAGGCGGCACCGTCATTAAACGCCATTAATATTGATTTCATTTAAAAATTGATGCCAGGTTGAGAGAGCCCATCAAAGATTGTCTGACACACACACACACACACACACCAGCAAACAGAGGCTGGTGTGAGGCTGATTAATCTCCTCATCGAGTTGTTTCACCAATTCATCAGCTGCTGGTGACTCATATCAGGAGACGCACAAAAGGCTGAGAGGTAGAAGGAAAATGACAATGAGACAGAGGAGGAGGCAAAGTGGGAGGCACTTTGGTGTAATGGTTCCACACAGAATCTTTCCACCCTCTGGGGTGCTAACAAGAACCCTTTTATATTCCGAGGGTTTAATCTAGAACCCACCCAGGGAGTTCTACCAAGATCCATTTTATATTATGGCACAAAGAACCCTTGACAGAAGAGCTCTTTAAAGGAATCCAGCAACCCTTTCTGGGGTTCTGTCCAGGATCTTCTGAGGGGGCAAGAACAAGAACCAACCCAGAGGGTTCTGTACCAAGAACCCTTTCATATTCCAAGGGTTTTTTCTAGAAACCACCCAGGTGGGTCTACTGAGAACCTTTTATTTTCCAAGTGTTTTATCCTAGAACCCACCTGCGGGATCTACTGAGAACCCTTTTATATTGCAAGGGTTTTAACTAGAACCCTCCCAGGATGTTCTCCCATGAACCCTTTTACATTATGTGACAAACACTTGATAAAGAGTTCTTCAAGGAATTCAACAACTCTAAGGGCGAAGAACACCTTCTTTGAGGGGTTTTTACTAAGAACCCTTTCATATTCCAATGGTTTCATCTAGGATGGATCGATTAGGGTTAGGATGGAACCCCACCCCTATCCAGGGGACTCCATCAAGAACCTTTTTATATTCCAAGGGTTTTATCAAGGACCCATCTACGGAGGTCTCCTGAGTACCCTTCTATATTATGGTACAAAGAACAGTTGAGCAACCGTCTCTGGGGTTCTGACCAGAATATTTCCATCTTCTAAGGATGCTAACAAGAAACGACCAAGGGGGTTCTACTGAGAACCTGTCTATATTCCAAGGGTTTTATCTCAAAACCACCCAGGGTGTTCTCCCCAGAACATTTTTATATTATGGTACAAGGAACTCTTTGACAAAAAATGGAAGTCTTAAAAAGATCCCTTGACGAACCCCATCTTCAAGAAAGATTTCTTCAGAAGCAAATGGTTCCGGGTAGAACCTCGCCCTTCAGGAAGACCCCTTTTGGAACCCTTTTTTCTTAGTCTCCGAGTACAGAAAGGTGGCGAATAGAAAATGGCCTCAACAAACACGTCTTATTGCTCAGATCTTTTCAGCAACATGCAATAAAAGACGCTGCTGTATTTTAAATCCCCGGGAAGCGATTTCTTCAAGACAGAGATTGTAGTTGAGGTATTACCTTGATTTTTGTTCCAGAAGATATTTCAGGTTTGATTTACCCTAAAAACCTGAACAGATCTTTAACTTTTTGACCAAAGTTTAATCTGACCACAGTAAAGGTACAAAGCAGCGTTCAAGTACGCGCTTCTGTGTGTGTGTGTGTGTTTACATGAGCAAACGTCTGTCTGGCTCTGCTGGGTGAACAGATGGAGGCTTGATGGGTGGTGTTAAATGCAACAGCAGGAGGAGAAGGTGCAATAACTGGTTTAAGGTTATGTCAGCCACTCCACTCCACGCACACGCGTGCTCACGTGCACACATCAGCACACTGTGACCGCTCCCCATTAAGGAAGGTCAGTTCAATGGCACGGTGTAATCAAGCCACCCTTGCAGCTAGACAGGAGAGACATCGCCCTCCTCTTCTTCATTAGTGTTTCATGCCTCGTTTGAAAGACAAAAAACATTGTTTGGAAGCGTCTTTTAGCAAGACATGGTGTATCTTTGGGACAATGTCATTCATCAGTGCCTTTCATACCTGTTGCAAAACACAGCTGTGAATTTTTTTGATCTTTTAAGGCTGTGGTTAAGGTTTTAAGATTAGGGAAGGATCGTGGTTTTAGGTTCAAATTACAACCTTGCTAAGGTTAGGGGACCTTTGTTGTCATGGTTACGATAATAAAGGTCAGAGAAGGTGAAGGTTTTTGAGTGATTGTGGTCACAGGTAAAAGGAGATCAACACTGACCGTCAGAAGGAAACAGAACGCAAACAATTGATTCCTGTGACAAAATTTGATGTTTTGTTGAACCATGTAACTTTGGATGGTCCCACAATTTTTTAAAAACGATCATTCGTACTGCTTGTGAGTAATCAAAATGTTGTTTTGGGGCATTTGCAGAAAAATGAGGCTGTTGTTTCACTATATTTTTTTTTGAGTTCCGTGTTCGAGTTGTGATCCATAGATGATACATGGTACCTTGTTTTATTTGAGCTGATTTTTTTAAGTTTCCACCACTCACCTGGCTGAAAGGCCCTGGAAGGGTTATTACAAGCGTACAAAAAAGACACAAGACTCTCCTCGGGTATACAAGACAAACAGAACGCAAGCCACAGTGTAAAACATCTGTGTATCCCTTGCAAAGGTACTGTGGTGCCGTGGACTACAAATATGAGGAACAGTGTGTGATAATATAACGACTTGTATGATGTACGCACCACTTAAAGCAAATGATCAATAGTTGAAGGGAATATTGACTATTTTGTGTGGATGTTCAGTTAGTGTTGATGGTAAATGTAGCCAACTGAAGCAGTGTGTGTAATATTGACCAAGAAAGCTGAAGCTGAAAGTGGTGAATTTCCCTGTTATATTTGGCAGAAAAGGGCTCCGCTCTTTCAAGGGAGCTCTCTGAGAATCCAAATAATTATGCAATTAGGATTTAGCTGAGAGAGCGCTGAATAAATGAAGCATAGCAT
>JAJHUR010112360.1:0-14571 GCA_027495735.1 Lutjanus campechanus | reverse complement strand
TGAATGGGGATAATAATATTATCTTGTCTCATTCACTGCATATTAGGGCTGCAGTCAACCAAAGAAAATCTTGGTCAACTGAAATTCTACCCACTCTTCAACCAATCGATTGGTCAATAGGGAAAAAAGCTGCACTTTACATTAATGAAATCAGCCTAAATGGGTGCTAATCAAAGTTACACAACAGTGCCAAGTGCATGAAATCCTGCAAGTTTGACCATTTCCTTTTCACAGGTAGCTATGTTGTTTCCTTCAGGCCATGTCTATCAAGTAAATTTACATACAGCAACAACAACACACATATACCCTGTAACGTGTATTGGCTGAACTCAGTTGCAGCACACAAGCATAGAACGACGTTTGGTTATGTCCTTTATTACAACGTTGGCTGAACTGGAACTTGAGCAGGTACAGCAACACAGTCAAATGATCTTTACTCAGGCAATGAGTTAACACAGAGTCTTTGAGGCTTCGACTTGAGAGACGAACCGTGGGTCTTGTCTGGTGGGACGTGAGCGATGGCGTGTGCCCATGGACCCAAACAGTAGCAGGCAACGGTACCAGGAAGGAGCAGGCAGGAGACGAGGTTGATGAGGCGGAGGGTCTGGAACCAGACGAGACACGAGATGAGCAGGAGGCATTGGACAAGGCAAGGGATCAAAGAGCCGACAGGTAACCGCCACAGGTTTAGCGACAAGGAATACAGAACAAAGATGGTTTGCTTCCCGGGTTTGTCTTCTGCTCCTCAGCTAACTTAGCTGCATAGCTAACTGCTGTTAGCTTAGTTAGCTACTTTAGCAGCAAGTATAGCTATCAGGATGCTCAGGAAAGCATCAGAAAAATTGATTGCTGGGTAACCTGTTGGTCTCTGAGGCTGTGTTCAGTCCAGTCTGAGGCTGCTGAGCCTGGTTACGTTGCCAGCTAAATTAGCCAAAACTCATCCAAAGTTGAAGCTGAGTGGCTGGAGAACATTGGAGGAGAAAAACAGAAAGCATTTTCTCCAAAAACTATAATCCAGTTTACCCAAATCAATGACTAGAGTCAGATGAGACAGTTGTGTTTTTGTACAAGTCATCAAGTTGTGCTTTCGTACAGTATTGCTGATCAGTGGCCTCCAGCTTGTTATACGCACCATGTAGCTAACGTCAGCTGCGGTCACAGATACCAAAATACAAAGAAATTCATTTTGTTGTAAGATTTTTGCATATATTGTTAAATAGGTGATCAAAATGACTGGGGATGTGACTAAACGGGTTAAAAGGCATTTTTCATTTCATCTTGACTTTAATTATAGCCTACTTTTGTCTTCCTCCTTACTAAAAGTCACTATTTTAGGAACAGGGACATGTCATTCATAAAACATCTGAATGTTGTTATGGTATAGTCTCCTAAATTATTTACCTGTGCTTTTATAAATACTCATATAATCTGAGTTTGTTTTTCTTTTTTTGAAATGGAAAAGCAAAAGTACTGCCCATCAATAATGAAAAAAACTAATATCCAAAGGGATACTATTAACAGATCTCTCTGATGAAAGTTGTTCTATTTATTTTTTTGTTAATCAGATCTGCAGTTAACCAGATCCTTTCTTTTTTTGACTAGATGGTGATTTGGAAATAATAATAAATAATGACACCTGTGTTGGTTCCGTTGCTTGTGCAGGTATAAAACTGCAGTGTTGTGATTTGGTTTCATTTCACCATAATTAGCTGCAGCAGACAATCACTAACAGATTTATAATAAACAGGTGCAGTCTGATAAAAGACCTCCACATTTTTATGAACCCGGGCTCGTCCCTCTCCTGGGATCCTTCCATGCTTCTCCGATCAGAAATAATTGGATGGAGACATCCCAACATTTCCAGGCCATCCGAGGGGCAAGGACACATGAAATAAAGCAAATAAAAAGCATCCTTTGTACATGAGCAGCGGAGCAGAGACAGAACCATCAGTCACCAATGATCCGCTCTCCCAAAGAATTTACCTTCATGATGACCAATTAAGAACAGGCCAGGTGACGCCGCTGACCCAGTGGGGCTGAGGCTGACAGTAAAATCTGTGGTCTTACTGGTCAGCTGCCAGCTGGAATGTGTGCAGATAAGGAAGCTAAAGTCCCCCAGATAATTAAAGGTACTTAGATTTCCAAACTGGACCAAAGTCAAGGCAGAGGTTTTAATTAAAGGGAAAACACTTAAATAAAGTATAAAATATATCGAAGGAAAACCGCCACTCTGTAAATATATTGAGTCATCTGTGAGTCTCTGACTCTAATGAGCTGAAACAGCAGTGAAAAACGGGTCAGAAGCCAAAAATCCTTGAGATAATAATTGCGAGTCCTTGTGTTTTGAGTCCAGCACACTGGGATGCAGATCCCATAGGGCACGTGTCCACCCTAACTTCTCAAACAAATAAAGTTGTTGTCCCCACAATAAATTACTTTGAAATAAATCATGTAATCAGAAATATATGTTTAACAAAACACCACTTTTGAAACAAGTCTGTCTCTGTAGTCCCTGAGTCTCTGTAGTGAAAGAAAGAAAATGTCAAACTGTGCTGAAATTCGCATCATACAGTGTCACAAGCTAACCGCCTCACACATACACACACACACGCTGCTTTACTTTTGCTTGCTGTTTTCTGACCCTTTTTCCCCGTCTGCTGGGTCATGTTGAAAGTCCAGACTTTTTTAGAAAAATGTAAACACATCTGAAATGTAAAATATTCGTAATGAGGGAACAGGACAGCGAGCAGATCATAAGGTAGATTAAAATCCGTCAGCACTAGATACCATTTTATCTGCTGACTGTCAACATTAGCTGACACACACACACACGAATGCTTATCCTCCACAGCGGGGAGGGTGAGCCAGCAGCGATTAGCAGAACAGAGGTTTTTACTCAGTGGGGGAAGCAAAACTCGTTTAGCAATCACATTACTCAGTATAATGCTCCATTAATGACATGTTAATCATATGCAAATGGCATGCTAATTGAGCAGGATTCAATTCCGACCAACAGATGGTTCCTGTACTGCTGTAATGGAGCCTCTGATGGCTGTGAGAGAACTTTGCGCGTGTGTGTTTGTGTGTGTGGGCAGGTATATCTGCACCGTGTGTGCATGTTTGTGTGTGTGTCAGTCTGCTTGCGGAAAGAGGAGAGACAAGGGAGAGATGCAGGAAATGAATGAAAAAAAATGTGAAAGATGGAAACAGGTGAAAGAAAAACTGATTCAAATAAATAAATAAAGAAAAATGGTTTGAAAGACAGGAAAAACAAGAGATGAGGAAAGTGAAATGAGACATAAATATGTGAAAAAAGATTTGAGTGGAAGAAAGAAATCATGACCAAGCATGAGACAAGAAATGAATGTGATACAGTAAAGAATGTGGTTGACTAATCAAAATTTCTACATGACCACTGAATCAGTCACTCCTTATAATGTGACACTCACAGAGAATCACCTGCTCTTATAGCTCGCAGTTTTGATTTTACTGTTTTGGTTCTGCTTCACCACTTTCATCAGTCTTTTTTTTTTTTTTTTTTAGCATCAGCAGGCAGCTGTTGTGAGCAGATAAACTCAAGATAGACCCACTTTAAACTACTTGCCCAAACGGCAGAGCACACAGGATAAGTTCGCAGCTAACTGGTGCACTCATGTGGTGTTTAAATAATCAAAAAAATTGGTTTCAGATTGGGAAAATTCATATAAATGCCTCCTCCAGTTGGAAAACCAACTCAGAAAGTCAGCATGATTGTCTGTTCACATTGTTTACGCAGAGACATGGTGGACGTAAGTACATGTTTGGTCAATAACTTTATATTAATTCATGTGGGCCTACTGCAATTCCCCTCACATGCAATTGTATTAGGTTATAGCTATCGATTAGAAAAGTTATTTATTAGCATTAACTTTAATAACAAGGTATTAGGTATTAGCAAAATTATTGTGGTTTTAGGTGCAGCAAGTCCTGGACAAAAATCCATATGTTATTTCCACATCATTACTTAAAAGCTCATGAACACATCAAAGTCGGAAGGATGACTTCCCAACTCGGGAAATGGGACATATGTCATGTCAACATATGTCAACATATGTCCCATCCCTCTACCAACAGCTGCCTTCCTCTGGTGTAAATTTATATTTGTCCTTTTCTTTGGTTTATGATGAAACATTTGCAAAGCTAATGACATTCCTATCAGGCTCAGCTGTAGGCTACTGTGTATTTAGTGCTGATTAGCATATATTAGCATGCTAGCATGCTAAACAAACATGGTGAACATGGTCAATATTATACAGTACATGCTTAGCGTAGCATTTTAGCAACACGTGAGCATGCTGAAGCATTCAGCTCAAAACACTGCTGTGCCTCAATACAACCTTAGAGAACCGCCAGCATGGCTGAATGAACGAATAAATGGAAATCTAGTGAGCAAAGCAGAGGGTGTTCTTCCTCAGAGGGTTCCGGAAGATGAACATCTCTCCGTAGTTCTGCAGAGCCACCATCTAGAGCGTCCTCACCCCGTCCTTCACTGTGTGGTACGCCACTTCCTCTGCCCACACCAGACAAAGACTGAAATGCATCGTAAGAGTAGCCAATCAGCTGACAGGCCAGAACCAGGCGGCTGTGAGTGTTTTGCATGATGTCAGAGCCAAGAAATGGGCCAGCAGGATAGTGGCAGACCCTTCGCTCCCAACTTCCATCCAGCTGCAGGTTCAGCTCCATCAGCACCAGGACCACCAGACACCTGAACAGTTTTTTTTTTTCCTAAAGCCATCACTCTCCTCAGCTACCCACCCTAGTTTCCTCCCCTCCCCCCATCAACCACCCACAGCACACCAACTATCACCCCACAAACACACACACACGCAGATGCAAAAAATACATTTCACAATTCTCAAAACACACATACACCTACACACACTGTATGGATGGTAGAAATGCCCCAGCTGTCCTGCCAGGACTGTGTAATATATGTGCAATTGCTGTACACTGCAGTATATTTATTGTCAGTTATTCTCTCCTATATATTACAGCACACTGTAGCAGACTGCAGCATACTTTTAACTTTTATTCTTATCATTCTTGACTTGTACTATACTTTATAATTCCTTTAGTATTCTTATTTGTATATAGTTTTTGTATTTAACTTTTAAAAAAAACAACTTTCTGACTTAATCTCTTTAAACTTGTATCTTTTCTTGTCCCACTGTGCTGTATCAGCAACTCAAATTGTACCATTTGTTGAATAAAGCGATTCTTATTCTCTGTTTTGTGTCTCTTAATTTTTTAACTAAGTAAAACGCTTAAATACAAACACACTACCTTTAAAAGCATTACAAAAAATATATATAATTCTTAGAATATTTTGGTCAAATACAACAGAGAGTAATTTTATACACGTATTTCACATTTAAAATATATTTAAATAAAATATCTCAGGTATATACGTCATATTTCCTGTACCTGTATGTCCCTCAGGTCCCTTCATACAGCTCCATATCATGGGTTATTTGCCCATCTGCACACACACTTTACATGTAGGCTTTATCTTCCTGACTTCAGTTTACATTTACAACCCATCTACACGACCTGCAGGTGTACACATACCTCAGTGTATACATATTTCACATATTTTCTATAGATTCACCCACACATTCTGTCCTCAGGTACCGATGCTCTGCTCCTGCCCATGTTCGGCTGCAAGACCCTGTTTGACCTCAGCGACTGAGGCGGCTTCATATTATATTCTTCCACTGCTCATTATCTATAACACCACCTACAGACAATTCTCTAATGAAAAGGTGCGTGAAAAACCTCCTCCTTGGCCTTTGCTTCTTCACGCTGTGTTTCTTCCCGAGCATGAAATGAAGCCTGGGGAGGAAATTATTCATCATAATTAACTCAGGATGAACATATCGGGTAAATGTATAAAAAGACAGAAATTGGAACAGATGACAGCTCCGTACAAGAGTCACAGGTGAGATGAACAGGGAGATGAGTCAAGTCCAGTATTTAATTACTGGTAAGGACATATTCATTGCTTTTTGTTTTACTTTTGAGAATAAATTGAATGTGTTGCATTCAGTCTGAATCAAGTAAATAATTACAGTGAAAATGTACGTGATTATAGCTCCAGTTCAGCCTGAGGTGAGAATGATTCATTACCTGCTGCAACAAAACATTTCAAATAACCGTTTAGGTGATTTGACATAGTCGACATCACTGAACCTGTCCGTATTTTTGGTTGAACGTTGAATTGAACGAATTAGAAAATTATCTGAGGAAGATAATGGCGCTCATATTGTCAGCCGATTGAAAAAGGTGTGACTGCAGCAGAGAGAGCGCGCCGGAATATGGACAGAGGTGTCGACGTGATATAAAAGCTTTATTTGATCACGGAGCCTGATGTTTCTCTGTAACTCTGTGGTGTGTCAGGGAAGTGTATGAACTACACAGCGGGCAAAAACAATGGGAGGGGAAACATGGAAATCAATAATGTAAAGCTTTTTATCATTGTGTTGGGGCAAAAAAAATCAGGGAAATTTAAAAACAGCGGAGGGGTAGGGCAATGAAATCAAAAGGGTTGGCAAGCAAGGGATGCATATTTTATCATTTATCAGAATCAGATGATTTATATCATGTTTAATGTATCATTTATATCATCTGAAGGTTATGAAAACTAGGGAAATGCCACATTATATTTCTTTAACATGTCTTAATTATTGCATATTTATTATTAAGTGTGTTAAAATTGATGTGACTGATGACTGATGTGTTTTGTGGAAAGTTTAAAAGTTTGATCACAACACTGACGTAAAATTGTGTGGCAGAAGCTTAGAAATGGAAAAAAAAAACCAGACACTTGCTGTGATTCATGCTGTCTCACACACACGCACACACATTATGAGTGAGCACAATCATTGATGACGGCCTTGGAAGGAACCAAAACTTTAATGACTGCATTCCTCTCTCCCTCTCACCCGCCCACATATAACAACAAACACTTATAGGAGGGTATAAAGGGTTATGTGGAGAGGTTCAGGTAGGTGTGTATGTGTATCTGTTCTCCTGTGTACTGTAAAGAGACAGTGTGAAGTGAGTGGGAGATGCAGGGAGTGAAGAAAAACAGTGAGGAAGAGATTGAAAGCAAAAAGTAGCACTATAATGTAAATGCATGTGTAAGTATGTGAGACCCTCAGTCAGATGTAACTAAAAGACAGATTTCCATCAGCTGTCTTTTTACAAATATCCTCCAGAGGACGTGACAATATTACATAATTAATGAAGCACCAGTAGCTGAGATACATCATCCCATGTCATTGCTGTTTCTCTTTCAAAATGGATTTTGTGTTTCTTTTTGTCGTGCAGCTACTGTAGGTCCCCATCGGGAATCAAACTGGGGATGTTGCAGATCCAAAGACTTTATTTTTTGGAAGAAGCGCAAAGTCAGCATGAATTCAAAGCTTGTTTCCCATCAGCCTTTAATGCTCCCTCGCCTTTTTGATATGCCAACTTTTCCACCTTGGCTAAGTTTGTACTCGGCTATTTCTATAAATGAGCATAAGAAACAGTACCCTGGTTACAGCGCTCTGATTGGCTGCCCACAAACCGGTTTGATTTCCCCTTGATGGACACGTAATTCATCTTAAAATGTCTATGAGGTAACTTAGAGGATCACATGTTAAATAAACTCTGACCTTAACAGTGGTAGTAGCAGTACGGCTAACAGCACTAAATCTATGCGTCACAGTGGTGCTTCCACTAACAGCAGTACAGTGGCAGTGAGATTAGTAGTAGTAAGCTCCTCTGTGCTGTCATGTGTGAAGAGTGTATGTATGTGTGTGTGACCTGCTGGTTTGCATCACTCTCTTCACTGGTTTGGTGCTGAATAATTGCTGATCACTGCTTCTCGTTAATACAGAAGCTGTGTGGATCTCATGAAATATGTCTGCACACACACACACCTCTACCTCTACTTGCAAAGCATCTTGGTGACATATTCAAGGGCAAAATCCTCACTCAGACTTTGGAGGTGGACGACTGAGTGGGGAGCGAGTGAGAGAGAGAGAGTGGGGATAATGCATCTGGTTGTTGGATGCAAATCATCACTATTATAATTATATCAACAGCTGAATACCAGATTTTGACATTTAATCACTACTGAATACTTGATAATGAAATTTAAATACCGCAGAATTTATGTCACTGAAATGTTTGACTTTGAAAACCATCTTTCTGAATTTTCACTTTACATCTGAGTGTTAACAGAGACAGATGATAACCAGCTTCATGATACCGGTTATCCAGGTTATACCAATGTTAGTTTTAGTGACTGTAACTTACCCTAACGCTACCTTAACCCTCATAGCTACCTGTATAGGTCTGAACCAACCCTAATGCCGGTTCAGACGAGACAATATTTTTGTCTGTTGCAATGTGTCGGTTAGTTTTGCCGTGACTTGGCTGAGAGACATGCGGGCTCTGACCAATCATAGCTTGCCATCTTCCAAGAGCTGCATAATGTCATCAGGAAGGAGGTACTAAAGGCCAAGTAACGGGAAAAAGAATATAAACCAGTGATGGCGTCTGAAGAGGTGTGTCTGATACCGGCTGTCCTGTGTTTGGGAAATCCTCTCTGACACGCTTGTCCTTTTGTTGGGACAGTGGGGTGTCCCAGATGAAGTTGTTGTCATCCAGTTTGATACACTTTACCTCTCTCTCTCCAACCTTAATCTTAAAGCCAAAGCCATTCAAATAAGTGACTGGTTCACAATGTCCTCATCCATCTGTGGACTTCCTCCCTCTTTGAATTACTTCAACAGTACAATGTCCTTATTTTACAAAAATGTCCTCACATTTGAAAAATGTTTCACTTTCCAATAAATGTCCACACTGCACAAAAACTGAGCACTCTCCAAAATGCCCTCAATGTAATTTTGAAAAATATTTCAAATAATTTCAAAGGTACTCCTCAGACAAATAAATGTCCTCACTTTCTGTGAAGTGTTACTTTCAGGGTCTTTTTTACTCACATTGCTCCTCACAAAGCTAGAAATTACAGGGCCGACACATAAAATCATCCACGTTTGAAACATACATTCATTCTGACATGCCTATTTATCATCAAAAGTATAGAAATAGACGTATGCACGCACACACACACAGTTCCACACATGGGCAGCATCACACTTCTCCCTGCTCAGTGAGATTATTGATGACGGGTTGAGTAATTTGTCTTGTAAATGAGACACAAAAATATCTTTTTACTCTGAGGACGTTCAAATGCAATTAAGGCCAGTTTATTAATGATGTGTGGAGACGGAGAAGAGTTTCTTCTCTCCTTTATTCATCTCACAGAGTCGGTTTTCTTCCCACAGAGGAACGAGCACAGACACGTCTGGACCAATCACAGTCTGAGTACGCTCGTTCACAGAGCACGCTTTTATTTCCCCTTAAAAACCTGACTCGTTAAAGATGGATCAGGGGTTGAACTGAGTCTGATAACGAAGGAATTTATCTGCTTATTGCATTTCATACAGTTCAATTCTTAATATTAGCAGTTAGTTTTCCATAAATGTACCACAGGGATTTATTACTGATGCCTTTATATGGCCTACATAAGCAAACAAGACCATCCGTGAGACGGCTGGCTTGATTCTAGTTATTCTTAATGCCTGCCATCAAGTTGATTCTCCTTGAAATCTTATTAAACAATTTATAGCACGCAGACTGAAAGGGCCTATGTGTACATATTTCCAGGTAAAGTTACAGTGAGTCATATGCTGGCCAGCTGAAAAGAAAAAGGAGGAGATTTTTCTTTAGATAATTTTATTTTTGACATTACTGTGATTATGGAAGTAAAAACACTACTGCTTTTGTCCACAGGGGCCTCCAAAATCTACAAAATATGAAAGTTCCCTGTAGCCGCTTTAAAACAAACTGATGGGCTCAACAAATATTTACTAAAATAGGGACAGATATTAAAATACATGAATTTAACATGTAAAAACATAATCTGATTACTGTTGTAGTCTGTATGAAGCATCAATTAAACAAATTAAACTACTACTACAAAACTATTAAAAACAATTTAAATGTCAGTTGTCACAATCCAACATGACCGAACATAAAAAAGTAGCCAAACTGTCCTGCTGAGGCCTGTGCCAGCCTTTAGACCAACAGTGTGTTGTCAGGTCATATATAGGCTACAAAGTCATAAAATAGATGAATATGAAGAAGCAACAGAATATCATTCACCTGCACCTATAAGGAACAACACGTTCTTACTCCAAACTGGTCAAATATGGCAGCTTGGTCAGTGGCCGTACGCTTCAAACTACGACGTACGTCAGAAAAGTGTGAAAAATTTTAATCATGTGTTTCCCAAAAGTCAAGGTGACATTGTTAAATGTCTTGTTTTATTCACAACCTAAAGATATTCAGTTTACTATGACAGAGGAGTAAAAACACAAAGAAAATGTCCACATATAAGAAGCTGAAGTTAAAGAATTTTTATTTTTTTAGTTTCTTTTTCGACGAGGGAAGTATAAAGCGCATGAAAGTCGGTGGGGTGGATAGATGGCTCAGACAAACACACAGGACTTACCTCCAGGAGAGCGGGTTTTGAATCCTTTGTGAAATGAAAAGTCAGCGTGGAGGTATGTTAAGTTTTACGTTAACTAATTTTTATTATGTACATGGCTTCTGGTGTGACACGAGTGACATCACTTTCATCACGTAAGATAAGTAACATACTCATTTTAACCCAAACCACAATCTTTTCCTAATTCAAGTAGTTTTCATGGCTAAACCTGCAACTGTTTTACAACATAAACCACTTGATGTGATGTCATGTGACTTATGTGATGTGTTAAAGGTCCGGTAAACCTGTCGGTGCCGGTACTCTCCAACAGTCATTTTAGGAGTCACTGGCAATCTACCTGTTCTGTTGTTTAAGTATGAGGGTGTGTTGGTTTGGGCTCCACAATTAGCAATAAGTTAGCGATAATAAACATGCAAAGTGCAGCAGACTTTCAAAATAAAAGTACCTGGTAAGCTTTAGGAAACAAACTTACTTGGGTCGTTTAGGGGGGGAAAAAATCATGGTTTGGGTCAAAATAAGTATGTTATTTACATAAGTTCAGATACGTAATGTAACATATGTAGCATTTTAAAAAGAAATCAAAGTTGCAGGACACAAACCCCTCTTTGTTTGTTTGACCCGCCTCCTCCATACACAGCCTCTGTCACCGTTTGCTCTAGGTCACCTGACCTTGTCAGCACATTAAAATAACGCTAGGGGGGCGCCTCTGGAAATGATGCTAGAAGGGTACCTACAGTTTCATAATTTGAAGCACAGAGATAATAATAAAGCTGCTGTATTTGTTGCATTGGGAGTGAGAACTGACGGTCATAAAAAAAGTGCTTAAAAAAAAAGGTGCATCACAGCATTTGAGTTTATCTGTTTCCAGATATTTAGGGTCCTGCAGTTGCTTGTTCATCAGTCTACTTGATGTGATGTATTTAACTTTGACTTATGACCAGCTGAAAACAAATACCTGGTAAATAAAACAGTCAGATATTTCCTTTTTTTGCAATCTTTCACCTGAACAAAGTGCTGAACAACTGACTGCCATGTGTTGGACTGTGGGATACTGAGGGGCTCAAAAACATACAGCTGACCATATCTCCTAGAAATGACATTTATATAGCACTATTTCACAACAGTCAGTATGTTTTGGAGGAAATATACAAACTGGATTACCTTTTATTTTAACATAATGATTAACTCAAATAAATTTAAGTATCTGGCAAGTTGTGAAGAGCTGATACTGATCATTTATCTTCCTATAATATGCACTCTTGCAACACATCTGCTCTCTTTTCTGTGGTTATGTTTAGGCACTCACAACACTTAAGGTTAGGGAAAGATTTCCCACAATATTTCCCCTAATCTTTGTTGGCTTAAGCATCTGACATCACAACATAATTTGGAACAAATAAGCATAATTTCTATATGGCAGAGTTTCTTCTTATGTCCTCCAAATCTGGCAAACAAAGGCTGCATTTAGATCATCCATTTTCAAACCAGTTATGTATTAATATCACCCCGGTGATCACGACACCATCATCAGGTAGAGAAAGACGTGTTTTGCCACAGTTAGCTAGATAATGTTCCCTGGGATGCAGACACAAAATGGATTGTTTTTTGAAATTGAAAAGCGATGTGGAAGACAACCCTGTAAAGTGTGTGTAAATTATAATGTGAGGCAGTGATTCTGTCCCGTCACAGCCCAGTTTATTTTTTCAGCTTTTTTTGTTTTGCTTCTTTTCTTCCTCATTTATTTGGGAAGGTGGTCCTTGAAAAATTGTGCAACAAGCTGAAGTGGTCCTGCTATTTATCCATCCAGATTTTTTGGTGTGAGTTGCAGGGTTTTGGAGATATTGGCCATAGAGATGTCTACCTTTTCTTCAATATAATGGCACTTGGCTTGTGGTGCTCAAAGCACCAAAAACATACATTAACAAACAAAATATTTATTTTTGATTTTAGGGTGAGCTGTCCCCTTGAATTACAAAAGGCAGAAAACTACTGATTTAGATGAGCTTTTGAACTGGGACACGCCCAGTCCACCTGTAACGATGTGTGTGGTCTTGAAATGCAGGCACGGAACTGTCATCATGGCTCAGTCTGCATCTATGCAAGGAAACTTTGATTCACTTTAAAAAACATAAGCAGTGAGAGCAGCAGGTTTTACGAGAGCACAGAGTCACTGTGATCGGTGGTTTAGTTCACAGATTTCATGGACCAAGTCAAATACCAGCCCCCGTTTGTATCAGTGCAGCAACGCTCAGTTTCAGCACTTAATTAAAATTGGCGTGCTCTTATAAATAACATTACAGGAAGGAGTGTTTATGTGTGATTCTTCCAAGAACTTGCACCTTGGACAACTTCCAAACAGGCAACCTACTTACTGCTGCAGTGAAACACCTGAAACCAATTTGGCAAGAAACTGTTCCTCCCTCATGGTGAGACAGCATTACCTGGGAGGCACAAACAAACACCAGCAAACCAACAGAACGGTGCCAGAACTGTAACAATGAGGTTAGACTTTAGATGAAGAACGTGCTCAAACAGCAAAACAAGAAGCTTCAGCGCTAATTAGTAAAACTGAATTTACTGGAAGTTATAAGAAATGATAAAATAGTAGAAACACGCATTGTTTTGTTTTTTTATGTTGTTTACCACAATGTGACCGCTTTGGGGGTTAGCGATCCCCCTGTGAGGGGTTGGGCTGTAACTGCTAATTGCATTAGATCATCATGCTCATGTTTGAGATTATAGAATGACCTTTGTTACAGCTGCAGCTAATGATCACTGTCGTTATCGATTGGCCTGATGATTATTTTTTCAGAAACTTTTGTCTGAAAAAAAAAAAAAGGCTTTCACAGTTTCCCAGAGACCAAACTTATGTGTTCATGCTGCTGGTTTTGTAAAATTAACCGACCAAAACCAAAAGCTGTTTCTTTCACAATGATATTAATGAGACGGCAGTCTCGAAGTCAGACTTTGTATTCACATCCACCACCCTGACTTTCACAAACTTCACCACTGATTCAACATTTGGATCAATTTCAGCAGAAATGTTTTTTGAAGTATGATAGCAAGGCCCCGTTTACTACAATGATAATGACAGCTTCTTTGTAGTTTAAATGTACTGTGTGTTATAGAAAGGCACATGCCTTTTATCTGTCAGTCTGTCCTTCAGTCTGAAAGATTTTCAGTTTAATTTTGCAAAGGTAAATAAGGAAAGGAGTCCTCGTCAAGGACACATTCTGTACTGTGCTGTGCTTTCTGCGTCAGCACTAACAAGTGAGTGAGGTTAAAGTGAGTCGATAAGTCTTAATAATAAGAAGAAAACACGTTGCTGAAGCATCATGTGACCTTGTACCTTGTGAGTTCTGGTTACCAAGCAGCCGATACAGCACATAGTAGATCCCTGGTATCGCACCCTCATATTGATCACGCCATGATTAACATGCTAAAAAAGCAAGGCTTGTTTCAATACAATAGATTTTACATTTGACCTTTGTTGAGTTGCTCATAAATTGTTTATTTGCAAGACTTTGTTGTAAAATAACTTGTCTCAACGGACGGTTTAGTCATTTCAGATGAGTTTTCAGCAACAAACTATTTGAATTTCATGATTTGCAGAGTATAACTGAAGTTACTTTTAATTGACAGTCTACCACATTGGTTTAAAGTTTCAAGGCCGGGGTTTAAGATTTAACTAAAAGAGGATATCTACCATAGAAAGCTGAAAGAGAGGAGAGTATGAAAGAAAAAGTATATAAAAAACAAAGTAAATGATGAAAGCGCATTTATTGATTTTCTGGTAGTAGAGGTCACAAAACCTAAAAGAAAAAAGAAATCCTGAAAGATAAACCACCACCGGAATGGTTTTATACAGTTATCATGGCTGATCAAACTCTATTTAGACATCCAGCAGACACAAAAGCATCGATTCATTTGGAGTTGTGCTTGTGTTCATCCAACACGTTCTCACTCCC
>JAJHUR010112359.1:0-11735 GCA_027495735.1 Lutjanus campechanus | reverse complement strand
TGTTATTGCAGATGCTGGAGAGCGACTTTCAGCGGGAGGGACAGGATGTTTTTTACCCTTTTCACCAAGCAGATACTCTTCCTGATAACTTGAGAAGTGTTGCACAACACTACAGTGCCACTCTTTAAAAAAAAATCACTCCTTATATCAAACACAAAACAAAATTCAGCAACAATGATAAGTGAGAAAATTCTGAATTTCAGCTGTTGTGAAATGTAGTGATTCATTTTACAATAATAATGATGATGCTTATAGTAAAACATGTCTTCATATGATCATTGACTGCTGATTAGAGCTGCAACTATTGGTTGATTAATCAATTACGTCAACTATTAAATAGTGTTGCTTTCGAAATATCGTCGTCAACAAACCTTTATCACGTGACGAAAACGAGACGAGACGAAACGTAAATGGTAGTTATGTGACGATAACTATAATAAAATATATAATCCAATATGCTTGACGAATAAAAACGAGACGAAATGTGGTTTACCAAATACAAACTCTGCTAAAATGTCTCTTCATTTTCGTTGACCGAAACGAGACGAGACGAAATAACATTTTAATGTTTAGTCGCGTTTATTATTTTGCAGTATTTCTGTGTCCTAGGCTGTGTGTCACACTGCACTGACGCAGGCGACGTCACATCCTCAATCCCCACTCGTGGCATTATTTAGATGTGGTGCGCACCTCAGCTGCGGTCGGATCGTGTCCGGGCAGCCGGGGAGAAAACAAAGAAATGATATATGGATATACTTTGATTACAAACAAGTGGAAAACAAAATGGAATGTAATAAAATAAGACACCCAGGAGGTTACAGTTTATATAGTTGCTGCTGTTGTATGCAGTCAGTGCATCTGTTGTGTTGTTCTTTTCAGTTTCAGTTTACAAGCAACACACACACACACACACACACACACACACACACACACACACACACACACATTTTATTATGTTATTGTTGTTCATTCATGCACTTTGTTTCTCTTTATGTTAAACTTGAATGTATTCATTTTTTCCGTCAGTCATGTGATGCTATTTTATTTATTTAATTTAAATATATGTGTGTGTACCTACATGTTTAGTTGGTAAAATAAATATGTTGACCAGGGCATCTTCCATGTCTGGAATGGGTGTATTCTTGAGTTTGTAAGGTAACAATAATATAATAATAAGATAACCATGTTTGATTTGTGAAATGGGTTTGACTAAAAGAAAAATTTGGTTTTGTCTATACTATACTAGGAAATTATACTATATTGATTGGGTTAAATATAATTGCATTACTAAAAAGAGAGTAAAATACAATTTTTGATTGACTAAAACTAGATTAAAATAGTCATGGGTTATTCCGACTAAAATAAGACTAAAATACTCAGACTTTTAGTCGACTAAAACTTGAATAGACAAAAAAGAGTATGAATGTGACTAAAACTAATAAAAACTAAAATGACAGACTAGACTAGACTAAAACTAAAATCAAAACAGGCCGCCAAAAACAACACCACTATTAAATGAATCACCAACTGCTTTGATAACCTATGAATCATTTTAAAGGAGAAAGCCGTAATATATTTTCTGTAATAAATCATACGATGACCATGATATGTCATCAGAGATCAAGCAAACTAGTTAAGTTGAAATTTTTGCCACTCTGACATCAACGCTCCAGCTGTAGTGTCCCCCTTTGAAATCTCTATTCCAGGCTGGAATAGTTGTTTTTGTTTGCCCGTTTCACTTTAATTAAAGTTCAAATTAATGCTGAATGTTTGCCAAAGGAGTACATGTCTGTTTATGAGCCGTAAGAAATCATTAATAATTTTGTGGAAGGAGTAGATGTTCATAAAAGTTAAACTGAGCAAAATGTTAATTGAGTTTGGCAGACAGCCACTTAACTCAAACTCCAGAGTGTGTATTTTCAGAGCAGCCGGCTTTTGTTTTCAGGATATCAGGCTTATCTTTGCATTGCCGGACAATTATCAATTATCAGTTTATGATCTTGCGTAAGGCAGCCTGCCTGAGCCCCCCCCCCGAGTCTGGGGAGAATCAATTTGCTTCAACCATAGATCATTTATTAAATAAGACTTCAACCTATTTAATTTACAATCTATGGCTAAGAAAAATATAAAAATTCTCTAATTTCAGCTTTTCATATGTGATTGTTATGACAGTAAACTGAATATTTTTGGACTGTGGACAAAACAGCATATGAGGATGTCACCTTGGGTTTTGGGAAACAGTGATGAACACCGATTTCACTATTTTCTGACATTTTATGAACCAAACTGAGAAAATGATTGACAGATTAATCACTAATGAAAATAATCATTAGGTGCAGCGATACCTCTGACTCACATTTTGCAATCTAACTGGATAAACATGCAAATGAGAACGTATTTATCCAAAAATACATCCTTTTCTTTATATTATATTTCTTGTATATTTTTCTTTATATTTGTTTATTTCCACCAGTTGCATGCTTTGAATTCTGCCAGTCTAAGGTTAATAAAGTAGCATTACTGCAATGACTTAAAGTGAATTAATAATTGGACAATTCTGTAGAAAATTACAATTTCATGATTAAGTTATTTTCCAATAACCATGGCCATGTAAAAAGGTGAGTCTACACTTGTTCTGGATAAGAGTAAAGTATGTAATAGGAGGTTGCATTTCAAGAAAATCTTCATGAATTTGTCCCTCTGCAACATTATACTGTGAAATAAAACAAAACAAACATGCTTGCAGATCACACCCGCATTTGCAGACGGCTTAATGACCCCGGTTGAGAGATTCTGTCGAAGCTTTGTGCTTCGCACGGCAACAGCTTCGCAAATATTCACTGATCAAAAATTCAACAAGCTGATCAATCAATCTCTGTCAACCAGGCCTTGGCGGGCTGAAGTGAGGGGGGACAGAGCGGGCGGCGGAGAGGACGGGGTGATGAATGAGAGGGGACAAACACGGGGTCGGAGGTCAGACAGGGAAGCTTTCTGCAGAGGAAGTAGGGCAGTCAGAACGCCTCCAGGTCATCAGGAACACATCTCCGTGACCACTGTGACACATTCGATGTTGTAGAAGCAATTTGTGGATCATATTTTATCTGATGTGTGTATAATAATTTACATATAGAGAGGCGAAGTCAAGCCCCTTCCAGTGGACCGCCATGAAACCTTACTTCAGAAAAAGTATGAATAATAGTCAATGGCGACAGTTTTTTAATCTACTTGTGCCACGAATTATACATATGATGTTTGTAGATTTAAAAGATAATTTTATGAAGATGTGTAATTATAAAGACTGCTCCCAGAAGTCGAGTAAGTGATGTCTTTCTCCCTCCAAGAGCCAGTGTTAGCCGCTGGAGCAAATATCATATGTGTTATTCGTGGCACAATTCAAACAGGAACAAAAAATTATTTGTCTCTCACCATGAGGCACGCCGGAAGGGGAGGGGCTTCGCCTCTGTATACTGACCTCTCAAATCCCACTAATTCACCAGTCAGTCACTCATTACATATCCTAGAGCTCTGACCCTAATGCTTGGAAGCTTCTACTGTTGCCATGGTAATCAACATCCAATGCAGGGTTGTTGTTTTTTTTTGTTTTTTTTTTGTTTTTTTTTAAGAGGGGAAGGAGAGTTTGTGTTGGCTGCACCAAAAATAAAGAGTATCTGAGACTGATAAAGAGGAAGACATGGAGCTCCTCTATGGCATTTAATTAGTCTGAAAACTTGTGCATATAAAAACTAGGCGCTTGCATGTGATGTGAGCACACAGAACAGTATCCCCAAGCAGAAAAACATCCTTATAATGTTGATTTGTATAGGGACAAGTATGTAGCATAAACCAATACCACACACCACAGCACTTATAGCCTAAACTTATTTCCAATGCCCAATCCAAGTTGGACCTTTAAAATACAAAAGACTCAGCAGCAAACGCACAAGGGACAGTATGAAACACAAACAGGGTCACTATATCAGGGTCTGTTTGTTGATTCCCCAAGGGTTTTTACGTAGCAGTACCTTACAGTTCCCACTGGATGATCCACGTGTAACCGAGCCTGAAGCTCTGAGTGGAACCACAAGGTCACTTGTGTTAAACTTAACATATTTAAGTTGTTTTCAAGAACATGATATTGATATTATTTTATTGGCTTGTGAGGGGTCATTTCTGCTCCGCAGGCACTAATGCAGCTCTGCAGTGTTAAGCAGTTTTGAGGAGGATGGTCAAAGGGATGGTCAAGCTTGCGCTCATCATAGCCTGGTGCTCAAAAATGCTAAGAGACTCGCTTGCTGCTTGGCAAGATGACATTTGAAACTTTGGAGGCAGGGATGGATTAGACAGTGGCTGATATTTCCCCTCCTGTCCCCGCTAGTTTGAGGAAAGTATGACAGCTTGTGTTGTTCGCGCCCCTTTCAGATATTTGCAGGTAAATCTCACTGAAGCTTCAAATGGCACTGCATTACCTATTACATAACCAAAAGAAATGATTTTTAAATTGTGGTGGAAATCTCAAAGTTTCCAAAGATATCACGTGTCAGGCTGAATTTTGGGAAAATACCCCCATTTTATGAACGATTTTATGATTTATTACAGTAAATATATTTACTGCAAGGCGATCTATTTCCAAACTTAAAGCTACTTAAAGGGATAGTTCACCCCGCCCCCCCAAAAATTCAGTCTTCTTATCAATCTTTGTTGTTCTTCTCAATCTTCATACTGATTGAAGGTCTGCGATGCTGTTTTCCTGTGAAACTCCAGCAGCGTTTTGTGGACTAAAAAAACTAAACCCGACCTTTCGTTGGCATGAGGGTGAGTAGGCAACGACTGAATTTTCACTTTTGAGTGAACTATCCCTTTAAAGGAAAAATAAAGGTGAAAACCGTACATTGAGATTACAGCAGTTAAACCCCTCAGACATTTTGAAAAACACAATGATACGCAGTGTGTTTCATCTTCAAATGCTTTTGAAATTTATATTCGAAGGTTAAGCAAAAGGCTTCGACTGTGAGATGAGATTGAATCAACAAATCATCAATCATCAAGCTAATGACATCACTTCTGAAAACTTGCTCACAACACCTTGGCTATCGCTACATTTTCTTGGAGCGCATTTTTGGATTAACTCCATTCCCTTATTTTTCTTCCCACTGAGTCATGTTTTTTGGCAGATCACCCAACCAGAATATGATGTGAAGACACACACCTGTAAGACATTATTTGCTCATATTTATGAATAAAAATTGAACTCATCATGTATTGCACACCAGACAAACTGATTTTTTTTTTATCTTATCAGAGCAAATAAAACAGAAGATATAACTCTGAGATAATACAAGTTTGACTACTTGATGAAAACTCACTTTAACTGCCAGGAAGTTGAGGCCGCTTTCATTCGCCAGAGCTTTGGCTATCATGGTCTTGGAGCAGCCGGGGGGCCCGTAGAGCAGGACTCCTTTCGGTGGCTGGATCCCCATGCGGGTGAAGGCCTCAGGGTGCCTCAGAGGCCACTCCACGGCCTGCTTCAGTTTCAGCTTCACCTCCTCCATCCCGCCGACATCCGACCAGCGGACCTGGAAGTAGAAGAAAAGGTCAAATCAGGGAACTAACAATTTTTTTGATAAGCTGATAGAAATGTTTACATGTATTGACATTGCAGTGCTGTTGAAGACAAGTCAATACCAACAGAATTTTCGTGTTTCATGTAAATAAGGCTTGTATTTCGTCTGGCATCCAGTATTGTATAGGGCTGCAACTAACGATTAATTTTATTGTCGATTTATCTGCTGATTATTCTCAAAATTGGTCTATAAAATGATTCAGTTGACAAAAAATGGTCATCACAATCTCCAAGAGCCCAAAGTGACATCTTCAAATTGCTTCTTTTGTCCAACTAGCAGTCCAAAACCCAAAGACTCTTAATCTATTATCATAAATGACAATGATGAAGCAGAAAATCCCTACATTCACGAAGCTGGAACCAGCTAATGTCTGACGTGACAAAGTTGGCTTGAAAACTGCCTGAAATGAATTATTAAAATAGTTGGCAATTAATTTTCTTTCGATTGACTAATCAAGTAATCAACTAATTGTTTTTAGTATTGTAAGATTTAACCAAAATCAATTTTTAACTCTAATTCAATACCAGTAAGTTTGGCTGAAGCTGAAGTTTTAGCGCTTGTAATCACTTTTGTGTGTGTGTGTGTGTGTGTGTGTGTGACCTGCCTAGTTTTTTTTGGTGCACACTGATGAGTGTATGCTCTGATTCATGATTTTTGAAAAAACTTTTTTTTATGACCTTTTACGTTTTTATGGTCAGAGGCGTTGTATTTTCAGGGCATCCCGTTCTTGTGAACACTTTGAAGGAAACGTCAATGTGACATCACTAAGCACATTTTTGGCTATAACTCAAGAATTCATACGCTAATTCTGGCAAAATTACACACAAAAAATCTAAAAGGGTGATGACATTTTATATGCAAAAGGTCAAAGGTCAACTTCACTGTGACATCATAATGTTCAGCTCTCTATCAGTCCTCTGTCCTCCTCTGTAAAATAGTCCCTAAGTGAAGACAGAATGTTTCTCACTGGAAATTATTCCCTGGAATTGTATATTTACAATACAGTGATGAGTTCCATATAAAATTACTTCAAAGTCTGGACAGACTTGGATGTAAACTGTAACTTGAGTGGTTGGTGGAGACAAACAACTGTGAGGCAATAATTCTATTTTTTGACTGCTCTGTTTTATACGACCATTGACAGCTGACTTCTCACTCTTGTTAACCGGCCACTAGGGGCCGCAAGTGATCAACAGCTGCTTCAGTTTGAAATCTTGTTTCATCTCAGAACAACGTATGTGAAGATCATGTTAATGTTGGAGGAACTTTACGAATCTCCGCTGGTTGCATCTGGCAGTTGTGGCGGCATTGCAGTAGGTGCTTCACCATCTGTTGCCTGATGTGGTCTATATTCTTCTAATTAGCATATGAATTCTTGAGTTAAGGCAAAAAAAGTTTTTTGTGAGATCACAGTGACCTTTGACCTTCAAAATCTAGTCAGTTCATCCTATAGTCAAAGCGGACATTTGTGCCAAATTTGAAGAAATTGGCTCAAACTCCCTTCTGCGATATCATATTCACAAAATGGGGATGGTCGTCCAGGGCTGTTGCCAGCAAGATGTGGTGGTGAAAGACGTAGAAGAAGAAGTAGTAGTACAAGGAGGAGTGGCTGAAGACGGGTTAGAGTTAGGGTTAGGGTTAGGAAGAAGAAAAAGAACAAAGCGTAAAATCTATAATCCGGAATCTAATCATTATACTCTATTAAACTGCGTCCAATCATACAATAACATGCAATCAAACAAAATGCATCATGCTGTATGCATTAAAGTGGAGGAGGACAACAATGAGTGGCCAAGTACTAATAAATGATCAACAGCGGTGTAATATACTGCTCTAATGAACTCTTCTGAAGTATCATAAAGTTCAGATCTGCGGCAGCTCAAACACAAACACATCGCCAACAATAAATGCAACAGACCAAACAAACTCTGATTGCACGCTGATGTCACTGATGTTCTCATGTAACCCACGCAGAAGACCTTTTTAACTTTCTGACCACCCGAGTAAATTGCAGAGAACGGCAAGTTCTTCCAGGATGATGACGAAGGGTCAGAGAGGGGGGGGGGGGGGGGGGGGGGGGGGGGGGGGGGGGGGGGGGGGGGGGGGGTGAAATATAAAAGCATATTTGGAAGGAGGTGGTGGAGGAACGGAGGGCTCGGGTTGAAACGGGGAGACTGCGGACGGAGTGAACAACAACAGAGGGAGTCAGCCAACAGCTGTCTGTCTGACAGATGGAAGGAGGGAGGAAGGGAGGAAGAGAGTCCGGCAGTGAACAACCGGAGGAGATAAAATAGATAAGAAGAGATCCAAAACCCTCTCTCTCATCCTTCCTGTCTCTTTCTTCATTAACCATCCGTTATTCCCTCCCCTTCTTCACTCCTCCATCTTTCTCTCTCCTCAATCTCTTTTTTGATCTACATTCATGACCTTGCTCTCTGTTGTTTTCATCACTTGCACTCCTTTACTTTCTCCTGACTCTGTCTGAGCACATTTACATACACAGAAGAAACCAGGTTACTGGGAGGCATCTAGTTATGCATGAAGTCATGCAGTGTGCGTACACATTCAGTACATCAGTGATGAGATTTGTCTCCTCTCCCAGACCTTTACTTTAAACAATGACTTATTTTAAAGGGGCATTCACTAATTTTACACACTGAGATTAGTTTAATCATCATAGATAGAGTCTCGCACAGCCAGATCTCTCTCCACAGCGCCCTGTCCAAGGTCTGGCTCCACACATACACATACATATTTTGCTATAAAGGAAATAAAAGCCCTGCTATGATTGCATTTCTTTAAACCAATCACAAACGTCTTGGGCGGTGCTGAGCCCAGGATGCAGCGACGGTGCTGCTGCAAAATAGTGTTGTTGTTGTTGTTTTGGTGGAACATTTGTACATCAGGTGGTGAGGTGACCTCTGCCATTTAAATGACTACATCACTGCAAAAGTAAAGCTAACGGCTGTTAGCTTGTTTATGTTCGTACCATTAGCGTCCGAAGCACTTTTCAGCGTGTAGGTTGCAACTCGGAGGTTGTTCTCATTTCCCGGGGAAACAGTGGATGCTGCAATATTGCGGCCAGTGGCAGGACTTATACCCACAGTGTGCACTCGGTGTGTCAGACTATCATGGATAGGGTGACCATATGAGAATGGGTGAGATTCGGGACAGGGAGTCGGAGCGGGGTTCAACGTTAATGTTTGGTTTCACTTGCCCAGTCAGACGAGTTGATCTACTTGGTTGAAGTCGATATTTACTCGCTCCAAATTGTTTCATTTATTAGCGGTTATCAAATAACAACAAAGACTAAAGTTAATTGTCGTATTTAATCTAGGACTGCAACGTCTATAAAACAGAACAGAAAACAGTGAAAAATGTCCACCCCAGTTTTTCAAAGACCAAGGTGATGTTGTTCTGTCGGTCTAAAACCCAAAGATATTCAGTTTAACATGATAATAAATGAAGAAAAGCAGGAACTATTTGAGAGACTGAAAACAGCATGTTCTGCGAATTTCGCATGGAAAATTACTTTAACAATTAATAGACTATCAAAATAGTTTAATTCTTGTTTATTGCCAGCTTTACTTGCCTGGGATGGCATTTTACTTAAATAGAAAAATTTAGAGTAACATAATTTGTTACAACAGGATTTATTTTATGACGATCAGTTACAGATTCTGAGGATGATATGAAGCACAGGTGACAGGTATGTCACACTCTTTTTAAACGTCTTTACAGCAGCTGAGATTCATCATAATCGTTGAACTGTAGGAGCTGACAAACAGATTTTTTGAAGATATTTTCATTACAAATTCCTCCTGCAGTTGTCACTGCACTCTCCGTCATCTGGTTGAAACTGGTTGAATGATAGCCTAATCAGTGCAACAGACAAGTGAAATCACATCAATAACAAACTGGACATTTTAGTCTATACAACTGAGTATTTCCACAGTTTCATTAGTTGTTCATTATCTATTACTGTAAGGATTAACTTTCAGGAAAAACAGAACAGGATTCAGAATCCAGGACACCTGCTTATAAGTGATGGGGAAAGTTTAAGAAAAGATGCAACTGAGTTGCATTATGGGAAATGTAGGAAGTGGGAGTTCTAAAGCTTGACTCATGGGACTAAAAGCATTTCATTGTAATTGTTGTTATTTGTGGAGCAGCCCTGTGTGTAGAGAGGACAGCTCAGTGGTGGAAAACAATTCATTCAGATTTACAGATATTTTCTGGTAATTTCAACTGTAGCTGAACTTTGAATAAAATCATTTTAGTACAAGGATGCACCGCTCTGTGTTATGATCTTTCCTCTCATCTCACCTTTGTGCCGTCACACTGATACACTTTGTCTGAAGTCCACCAAGTATTCCATGTAGTGGCTACCAAGTTTTATCCCACAATCCTACCGTTCCACAAACATCCTGATTCCTTTGTGCCTTTTAGCTCAACATTCTATAAAAACAATCATATAAAATTATTTCTGTTTTACATTTAGGCCACCAACAATGTTCTTTGGTTACCAAATGTAAAGGCTTGGTGGCCGGTGGGGCCAGTGCTTAAAAATATTTGCTTCTATCCTTGTCTTGTAAGAAAAAACAGCTTTAGTGCTGAAATGATTTAGGGATTAATTAGTCAATCAACTGAGAATTAAATCTAAATCATTTAGACCATCAATTAAAGCAAAAATATCAAACATGTTTTTGGTTTCAGCTCTTCAAATCTGAGTATTTGCTAGTTTTCTCTATTGTACATGATTGTAAACTGAATATCTTTTAGTTTTTGACTGTAAAAAGCTATTTCATGGAGATGATGATGGGTTTTGTTTATAACTTTCTGATGTTTTATAGACTAAACCAGGGCTGCCCAAAGTGGGGTCCGCTCATCATAAGATTTAGTTTGCCCCCAATATGTCCAAAACATACAACAATAAATAAAGTTGTGTCGTACCATATAGCATGAGTGTTAGCGCATGATGGAAACCGTTGCAACTCTAGTCAGAAAACGTATTGGCAATCAATTCAATTGTTTTAAGTCCATTTTCGAGTTGAATTAATTGCTAAAATAATCGCCTGATTATATCGATAACAAAAATAATAGTTTAAATCAGGGCTGGGACCTGTGGGCCAAAAAAAGTTGCTAAAATGCTCTTTAAATATGTCTGATCCCTAATGACTCATTATTTTTCATAATAGAGCATGGCAAAGTTCAGTCAATTAAAGGCACGTAGGATCCTGGTGCCATTTTGCATCAATATAATGCATCAGTAAAAACACAATATAATGGCTTTTGGCCTGTGGTCCATCATTAAGTTGTTTGGGCACCCCCGGACTAAACCATTAATCTAAAAAAATAGTTAACAGATTAATCAATAGTCTAAATATTCCTTAGTTGCAGCCCTAATCAGATAATCAGTCCCCAGGTTACTTACAGGAAGTGCATGTAAATGAAGTTTTTATCTACCTTCCTCTCCTCTCTTTCAACCATCTTTCTGTTTCTTATCTGTCTTATCTCTACTGCACTCTTTCTTTCTTCTCTCACTTGACCCTCACTATCACACCATCTCTTGCTCTCTCTCTTAAATCCTGCAGCTCACCACTCTTCCATCCCCTCCTTTTCACTTCTTCCTCTCTCTCTCTCCCTCTCATGCTCATCCACTCCACTCCCCCCTTCACCCTCCTCCTGCTCGCCATCCAGAGGTAACACATCCCAGGCCACCGGCGCCGTCTCCGGGGAACGAAGCACCTAATGGAAACCTGGCGTCTGGCCACATACTGTAAATACCGAACAATTTATGGACAGCGCCGAGCAAGAGAGGGGAAAGGACGGATGGAGGGTAGGGGAGGGAGGGAGGAGAGGAGAGGAAGGGAGAGAGAGAGAGGAGTGTTGCAGAGATGAGGAGATAGGCCGGAAGCAGGCAAGCGAACCAGACTGCTCATTTGAAGGCCCAGAGAGGAATGAAATGAAATAAAAAGAGCAGAGAGATAAAAGCAACAGCGAAACAGGCTTAGAGAGAGAAATGGAGGAAACAGGTGAGCAGGAAGCAGACGGGTTAAAAGACAAATGAAGAATGAAGAAGTTTTGTGGCTGTACCTACAGTGGAAATGTATT
>JAJHUR010112358.1:10922-21011 GCA_027495735.1 Lutjanus campechanus | reverse complement strand
CTCTGCTAAATTGCCACCGCAACAACTCATGTACAGTAGGACACAGCATGTAATAAGTAGTGTATAGAACCCGCAGTTTGAGTTGCATTTAGCAGACAAGAGGCTGCTAACCAGTGCGCTGAGGAGGCCAAATTGATATTAAAGTTTAACACGGCCTAGTTCATTGCCAATATAATATTTAATTTCATTTATTGTTCAAGTATTTATCAGTAATACAGTGAAAATGAGAGGAAATATGAATATTAACTTTGCAAGTCGATTTCAGTGTGCGCCCCTAAAATTTCTGCTTGCGCTTCTAAAATTTTAAGTTAGGGGCCACTGTGCTCCTAGTAAAAAAAGTTAGTCTGGAGCCCTGCAGAGGGTCTGAAAAGTCCTCAATGTAGCAACAAAGCATATTAGCAACCCTGAGCTCCTCCCTCTCTAGTTTCAATAATTATGATGTGGTTGATAGATGAGGTGAAAAAAGAGATTGTTACAGTGGAGGATGAAGGACAAGCAGGTGACTAAAACTACATTTATCAGCAGCCCTTCACTGTTGACGTGAAACGTGACCACATGGTTGGCGTCTCCATTCATCTCTTCTCTCTGTGCCCTTAAACACGTCATCTGTAAGTTTGCTCTGTATGTTGATCAAATTGTGTTTTGAAAATTAAATGACATTAAATGGGCTGTGTCACATTATGACTTAAATAAAATGAGTTTTATGAACCATCCAAATGACTCCACAAGAAAGTCTAACACAGCCCAGACATTTCAGTTCTAACTACATTAGAACACCGTAGAACGAACTGTGTTCACTGCATTCAGAAAAAGAGAAAATCTTATGGTTTTGTCACCAAAAAAAAGTACGATAATCCACTCATATTCTAATGTGATAAGCTGAAAATGACAATGCACACATTAACTGTTCAGTGTGTCCGTCCCTCAGGCTTGCAGCACTGGGAGCTCCCTGTCTGTAGAGGACAGGGTTGCCAGTGTTGCAGGTGGGCTGAGGGACAGGTAGACTGTTCTCACACGCCAATGACTCAAGCACCTCCAACTGTACAGCCAGAAAGCTGCTGAGGAGCTCTGTGCAGAGCACAGCGCCCTCCAGAGGTGGATCTAAGGAGCGTGTTATTTTCTAATGCAACCATTCATTTATGAGAAACCTCAGCATTATTAAACCTGAAAGGTGAGAAAGAATAAGAAGATATGACACTTACGCCCAGATACCCTCCTCTGCGAACATCTTGGGTACACACTGTCTGAGGGTGTTGGCGTAGCCTGGCTGGGTCTGGATACGAACCTTGACAGCCTCCATGGGAGCCAGAGCAATGTCAGCAAAGAACTCTGCGCTGGCTGAGGCAGCCAGGTACAATGATGTCCTCCACAGGTAGGTGTTCTCCTGTTGGATCAAACCACACAGCAGATGGTCAGACAGATGAGGTGACACACATGCACCAGTCAGGTCTTGGCTTCAGTATTCAAGAAAATGATAATGTTGTAATGGCTACACCCTGCTGAAGTCAGGGTTCCCCACAGAAATATGAAAGCTAAGAGCTCTGATCTACCACGATGACTGTTAATCAGTGCGCCTTGTTCATGTAACAGCTGGTGTGTAACCTTGATTAGAGTAACTCTAAAACAACTGTATTCAGTTTGAAGCTCTCTGCTCCTAAATTCATGCGTTCATCTTTTCATGTAGGTCAGCCACGTGTAAACTTGACAGCTGATCTAAAGCACATAAACACGTCCTTGCATATCAAAACAAGGGTACTTGACCACAGAGCACCTAGTTACATATTTATCACACTGTCTCTATAAATGATGTGGTTTGGTGCCCTTATTTTTCTTAACATAAACACTTAAACAGCTTATTTCAGTTGATGGAGGAAAAGTAGCAATAACAGTGTAGGAAAGAAAGCTACTTTAATCAAATATAAATTTTTGAGTAGAAACAAGCATTAGCTGCTTGAAATACATACAGAGAAGTATCAGTGAGTAGTGATACAAAGGGTTTGTAGCAATAAAAACATTTAGCTGCAATCTAGTGAAAACTGAGCAGGATCCTACAGCTGATCTGGCTGATGATGAACAAAACCACAAACGACTGTAATGCAGACATGAGGCTCTTCTCATTTCTCCATTTTGTGCCTCCTCTGTCCTCCTGCCTGTGACTCAGAAATCAATCTTGGCACACCACCCTGAAGGATTTCTCAAATTCCTAAAATGCATCTTGAGGAGAGAGGCCGCTTGCTGGAGGACCCTTGAGCAAGGATTCACAGGCATCTGCTTTGTGGAAGTCTCATTTCCACCCTTGATGTATTAAAGAGGTGTAAGGACTTTGTTTCTTTTGTATTCATACGTTGCACAAGTTAATTAAGATGATCAAACTGTGTTCTTCAGTTTATGTAGCGGCATGTGAGGCACTGCTCTAAAACTCATTCCTTAATTCCATCATATTATTACTTAACATTTTTAAGTGCGAGGACTGGAGGCAAGGAAAGGAATCAAGGATGTACAGACTGAGAAGTAAATGGGGAAATAGTATTCACTGCTGCACAAACCAAAAAACAAAATCATGTCGACCGTTTTGTGGAGACAATTCAATTCCACAGGTTTACCTGAACACAACTCCTGAGTATCAAAGACGGAGGTACTAAGTCTAGCAGACAAGAAGCAGCATGTATTCTTCTGTGTCAGCATGCCTCACCTCTCCCAGGAGGTCGCTGTAAAAGATCTTGAACACTTCGTAGAAGCCAAATTTGCAGAGTCCCTGCATGGAATAGCCGATGAAGGTGGGGGCCCAGCCCTTTGCCAGGCCTCTGACACCATCTTCCCTCACTGTCACGGCGAAGCCATTGCCAATGCTCTTATATTTATCTGGGTTCACCTGAGGAGCGAAAAAACAGGTGAGGAAACATGGCAACAGACTGCTGGCAGCTCTGGTGTTCTAAGCAGATATTTAGAGATTTATGGGATGACTAATAAATTACTTGGAAATTAGTGTTTCTAAGTGCACTGAGGGGAACCAAATTATCTCCATGACTAACAATAGGACTTATACTTGCCCCAAAGACACCCTTTTCTATACTGCAATTTAGATTGTCTCAACATTTTCAGCAGTAATTCTTGGTGGCATTTTATAAGTATTTTACTTGTTATGAGTAGAAAGTGCTGGAAAACTCAAAGCTTTACAATTAAAAGCCATTTAATCAGGACAGTTGAGGCGAGACAAAGCTAACCTCCAGGTTTTATTGACATTCTATCATCTAAATGCTGAATAGGGTTTCGTCTTAAAAAGCACTTTGACAGCACTTGTTAATTATTTAGAAAACATTTCTACTTTGCGCCCAACTACATCACTGCAGATCCTACATGAGGCTGTGGGGCTGAGAGGTTGGACGAGCTGCTGGCTGTGGCGTTATGCTTCCATACAAACCTGCAGACGGCACTTGACAAGGTCGAGGGGCACCACTGCTGTGTGTGTGATGCCACAGCTCAGGATACCACCAAAGCCGCACAGAGCATAGTACTTTGAGGAGCCAAACTCGCAGCTGACACTCTCTGTGGTAGAAGGGAGGGGACACAAACATGCAACATGCACGGTCACATGCAACACAGGACAAAAATCAACACCACACCTGAGCCATGTAATGGAAGAGTCCACACTGTGGGAAGAAAAGCACCACACCTTTGTTGAGGACAGTTTCTCCATGTCCCATCTGTGGATGGTCTGAGTTCAGTGTCAGGACTCTTCCATTATAGATGGCTCTGCCACTAACGTGCCACCATTTATTAGGAAAACACACCAAAGGTCGATCAAATCAATGTAAACATGTGATTTCAGTTGGGAACTTTAAAAAGGACCAGAGTGTTGTTTTACAAGTTTGATCAGTCACTACTAAATAATTAAACTAACCACAGGACAGACTGGTTTCAGCTCATCCCAGTGAACTGTGCAAGTTAATTAACAGACAAATCATCTGTTTCTATACTGTAGTTAGGACATCAATAGTAGCATAGAGGTAGAAATCTAGCAGATGTGCAAGACTTGAGGATAAGTGGCTGAAATACTTGCAAAACATCATTGTGGTCCAACAAATTTGTCAAAGAAACCATTTATTACACAATACTTAAAAGTTAAGGTAACAGATTAACAGCAATAGAGATATTTTTTTATTACATCTTACTCTCAAATCTACAGAATTATCACCTAATGTCTGGACTTTAACAAAAGTACTTTTGACTTTTCACTCGACATTCTTACCTGCCAGTACAAGGTTAATCAGTGTGTTAATGAACAATAAATTGCTGTTGGATAGTCAACATTAGATGTTACATATTTCATACATTATCTATACATTCAGTCAGTCCTGACAGACAGAAACACCTGATGGTGTCAAATAACACTGTCAACATTCAGGACATATTCCCCTTCAGGTCTGGCACTCTGACCTTCATCTACATGTGTCCTCTACTGTGGACTGAGCGGGGCTGAGGGCGACCAGGCGGGTAGAATCATTAAACACATAGGAACACTGGTGCAGGATCATGCAGCCATGTTATGATCACTCTAACACATTAGAATCATGGGAATCAATCCACAATGACGACAACTTCATAACTGGGCTCAAACTATTTCTTCCATGCAAATTGGTGAATTTTCAAAACAAAAAGAACACAGTTATGGGTGGATGAGACGGTAAAAAGGCACCGAGCCACGGAGACAGACCTGCATTCTGCATTTGACCAGATCGAGGGGAACCACAGCTGTGTGTGTGGTGCCACAGCTCAGAATCCCACCAAAGCCGCACAGGACGAAATACTTCTGAGAGCCGAACTCACAACTGTCTCCCTCTGAAGAAACACAGGGGAGACTTTAAGAACCTGGCAGCTCCGAGATCAGGAAGGAGGGAACTAACTGCCTAATCAACATGTTACATGCCTATAACTTAACTATATATCTGATACTGATAAAGGCCGTACTAAGGTGACAACTTTACCAGTCTCACCATTATGCAACAGACAGTAGTTGAAGTTGCAACAGCAACTGTTTAGTCTGAAAACAAAGCCATGTAAGCCTTTTAAAATCCCTTTAGTCTTGACAAATTTGATCCAAACCCAAGTTACAAACAACTTGCATGTACCACTACAGTAATGAGCTAGCTGGGCTGTTTGGATAGAACCAAACTTATAATGCAAGGGACAAGAGTAGAAGAGAATTATGAAATGAGTACATAGACTCATTCCACAAGCTGCTGTTTTCATACAATAAATGTCTCAAACTACTGGTTGGTCATAGACCCCCCCATTCAGAAAAAGACAATATTCCTACCAAGCTATTTACATGACAAAGTGGCCATATTGCTTCTTTGCACCAAAAACAGGTTTCCCACTGGTGGCTAACTTGTTCGACCGTGCAAACACAGCCTCCATCTTTCATTTGCTCGGCCACACTTGAAAGTCAAAAAAGTGAACCGTGGTATCTGAGCAAATCCAAAAATGTGCCGATATTTAAGTCTTTCCTAATGATTAAAAGTTTCTCCTTCTGACCAGAGATGTGGGCTTCTCTTTTGGTGCATGCCTCTCTACTGCAACCTTGTACACTGTGGTTAAAACCCAAAATGAAATGCTTATTCTAAATGCACTGCAAAGAATGCTCCTACATCTTAAATAATATCAGCATATTCAACATATCCATTGGAAAATGCCTAAACAGAATATGCTGTCCACATGACCTTTATCACATTCAGAATACTGTCATATTCAGCATGATAGCAGAAAAGTAGTGTGCACAGAAGCATAGCCACTGTTTAATGCCACTGTATTTTTTGGAGTGTTTTAACAACCTGCCATATCATTTTCTGGCTAGGACAATTTGTTCTTGACCAGCCATGAGCAGCCCATATTCAGGGGTCACATGCATTTACTAGTTTGCCATTATGTAACATAACAGATTCCCAACTTGAACGGTTTTGATAATCTCAATTCCTCTATTTAAAACAAGCGCGACATATCAAATACAGTTTGCTGCAGTGCAAAGGCTAGATTCCACTTTGTCCTTCCTTGTCCTCCACAGGCAGCTTGTATGCAGCACAGGCCTAGCAGCTATGGGCCTCAACAAGCTCATCGATTACCATTCCAAACCATGAAAAGCGGGTAGCGATAACGTACATGTAATTTAATGCAAATATACTTAGCAATAAATATATGTCTGCTGAGTTGCGCAGTCAAAGTAGCTATAACAGGGCCTCTCTGCTCGGCTAAGCTAACGCGGCTAACGCCGGCCCTTCAGCCGGACAGCCTGCGGACTCTGCGCCGGGGTTACCGTCTGCGGTGGCGGCTGCTGCCAGTCTGCGAGTCCTCTGTCCATGGAGGCTCTGTTGGGGTTCTTCCACTTTCTGGAGGGTGAAGAGGGGAGCGCTGAACGGGTTGCCCCGGGCCAGCTGCGTCAGAGAGGTCGGGTACATGCTGGAGTCCTGCCTGCTGGCGGAGCTGCGCTGCAATGAGCAACAAGTTAGCTTCGTGTTAGCGCCAGCTAAGTGCCCGCGGTGACTGCTGGGAACACAATACATCCCCTCCGACACACACAAACCTACACCTGAGCTGAGGGATACCATGTCACGTGCTAGCTAGGCTGAATGACCGTGACCAGGAAATGCTAAGCTTGCTGAATGAACACACTGCTAATGTTAAGCTAACTGCTCGTATAGTATGTTGTATAGAACACCAGTGACAGCTGTTAGCCGTAGCAAGTTAACACCCAACTAACAAGTCCCAAGAATGTGTCTACACATTTATATTACATCTCACTTGATTTTTCTAGCTGAAAAGGCCGTGTCTAAAAGGCAACTCCAGATCCACATGAAATATCGCGAGAGTGATCATTTTACACCAGACCATTATCCTTCTCTAAGCCTTATAATTTTTTCTGTTCCCAAACATGTTTATACTTCAAACAAATAGTTGTCAAACATAGTTAGTTCTTAGAGGGTGCACAATTAAGAAATAATGCGTACATGTCTCGCGAGATTTTCGCAAACGAAGGGTTCTCTCCTAGACACGACCCAAAACTAGCTAAAACGATATGCTACATTATGTGCTAAGCTAACTTGACCGCTAAAAGGTAGAAGGTCTCCTATTAACAGCAGGATGAGAAGTCGCGTGAACAGCTCAAATAACAGAAATCACATGACCGCATAAATACGTCCTTCATAAAGAAGTATCGACTTAATGTTGCATATGAGCTATTTTAAATGAGCGATTCCACTCACTCTTTCAGAATCTTAAGATGGCGCCTCCGCTTGGCTGTAGCCGGCTGCTCGGAGAGGCCGAATGACCTCGCGGTAAATCAATTTGTCCTTTCGTGACGTCATCGACAAGCCTGGGTGGGTCCATCCGCTTCCCTGTCCCGTAAGAAGACGTCCCGAAGCTGCCAATCAACACCTCTGGTCCAATCACAAAACTCATCTATGATTAAATTAAGGCGGTGCTTGTAGGAACTTCCGAAGCAACATTTCCTCTAAAATGTGGATGTATTGGTGTGTATATAAAAACGAAAACAGCAAAATACTGCTGAACATTTAACATGGCTTAAAATGATTAGAAGAGTTAGTTTCTTTGTTTGATTTCTTAATTTACTTTTAAATTAAGTTATATTTCTATTTTCAGTGTGTGCTCCAGGAATGTTGTATCACTTGCCATGAATTGTTGTACAATTTCTACTCCAATTAAAAACAAACAAACAAACAAACAAACAAACAAAAAAAACATTAAAAAGTGTTTTCCCTGTGAGATGAATGAATGTGTGTGTGTGTGTGTGTGTGTGTGTGTGTGTCAGTCATGTAAATAACGGTGATGTGTGTGTGTGACAGAGAATGACTCCTACTGTGACCATTAGAGGAGCACTAAGTGGATTAGCTGTTGACAGCTGCTTCTATTCTTGTCCTCAGTAATGCAGTTGAGAGTGAAGCCCCCCCACCCTCTAGAGATGACCACTTAGTGAAGTCACTGCACACCTGGTCACACCTGAGGTGGGGGTGGAGCTACTTGAAGGTTGGGTGCATGTAGTTTCACGTGATGCATGGACTGTCGCTCTCTCACTTCTTATAGGGGAAAGTCATTGTGTTGTTTGTGATGCAGAAATCACAATTGCCCTTTTTCACAGCAGCCATATTGATATATAATAGCGTAAACACAGGTGTTAGCAATGATACTCATTAAGGTCCCATTCCATTTAGTGTTACAGCCAACCTACACAACAGCATCACCCTGAACTGAATGGAATGAGACTTTAGTATGATTGGTGACACCTGCGTTTCTCCACTATATCGTGCCAAGATGGATGCTGTGAAAAATGTAAAAAGTAAAATGTCAAAGTGCACACCCGTGTTGTGGCTGTATGTGAATTTACAAATGGGCGATGATGCTGACAACAAGCAATTAACACTATTTGTGATGATGGTACACTTAAATCTATTTTGAGTTTCTACTGTGGCAGTTGTGGTTGGATCCAACAGGGCCACAAAGCCCCTAAATTTGGTGGCCCAATGTAAACTTAACTGTAAAAACAATACAGAAAAGGTGTTTTATGCAACTTAACTCAGCCTTCCTCAACTGTGACACTCGTGTTTTCCATTTTTCACATGAATTGTGATGTGGTGTTTGCAATGAAACACAAGCTCAGCCACACCACAGCAAATTGTCCGTTAATGTTCTCATTCGTCCAGGTCATTGTAATCCCAAGAAAGATTAAACTGAAATCAACTGGACTTGTTCAAAAGTCTTTTCTGAAGACGTTTCGCCTCTCATCCAAGAAGCTTCATCAGTTCATGCCTGTCAGACTAGTCTGAGCTAGTCTAACTAAATGGTGGGAACCCACCACATTACACTCAAATAGAAGAAGCCCCCCCCCCCAAAAAAAAACAACAAAAAAACAAAAACAAAAGAAACATGAAATGCCTTTATGTTTATTTTACATTTGAAAACTGGTCACCATTCACTTCAGTTGTTTGGGAGATTCTGCAACACTGTTTTCCTGTGAAACTCAAGCAGTGTTTTGTGGACTAAAAAACTAAACTCGATCCTCAATCAGCATGAGGGTGAGTAGATAATGACTGAATTTTCATTTTTGGGTGAACTATCTCTTTAAGCAAATAGAGAGAATTTAACTGTTTGTAGCTCCAGACAGATTGTAATTTTTTAGACCAATAATATCTTTTCTTTTTTTTCCTCTTTTTTTTTATTGTGCAATAAGACATTACAGTGACAATACAGGACAGACAAACCAAACAAACAACAACAACAATAACAACAAGTGTGTGTGTGTGTGTGTGTGTGTGTGAGAGAGAGAGAGAGATCTGAGGGTTAGACAAATGGTATTATATAATAATAATAATAATAATAATAATGATAATAATAATAATAATAATAATAAATATCAACATAAATACCACAATGCAAACTTATAATTTTTGCAATAATAATAGCAAGAATAATATCAATAATAATGAAATTTGATATTAATAAAGATGATGAGTAACAATAATAATAATATGGAGGGGGGAGGAGGAGGGGAGGTCTTTAAATTTATAAAATGCCTCAGGTCCTGCCCACCCGCACAGGACCAGCCTACAGCCCCCAACACCCCCGGATTCCCACCTCCACTCCCAGGTGCCCCGGACTGTATGCGGCACCACACCTTACCCTATGTCTACATATACATATAGCCTTTATTATTATTATATATTTTTAATTAATTCATAATTTATTTGTTTATGATTTTCTATCTATTTATTTATTTATTTTTTTCCTTTATATTTAATGTATATATATATACATACATGCATATACATACATATATATACACATACATCCACACACATACATAGATATGCGAGATAGTTTTTAGAGATAGAGGTGTGTGTGGTGCATTAAAAACGAGGAAAGGGGTTGTCATGAACTGTAATCGGATTTGGTTGTGTCCCCTTTCCTCTTCCTAAACTTAGTGCGATATGCATTAAAAAAAGGTGATGTGCCACATGAAAACAGTCCAGGGCCGAGGATTGGGGCAGGGGGAAGGCTGGGAGGGGCAAGGAGATCACAGGC
>JAJHUR010112358.1:0-10902 GCA_027495735.1 Lutjanus campechanus | reverse complement strand
AATTGTCAGACAGGCAAATGGAATAATAATAATAGAAATGAGTAAACAGAGGGAGCCAAGCCATAAATAAACAAACAAATAAGAAAATTAAAATAAAGTTATGAAGGAAAAAAACAAAAAAAAAACAACAACAACAACATAAATACCACAATGCAAACTTATAATTTTTGCAATAATAATAGCAAGAATAATATCAATAATAATGAAATTTGATATTAATAAAGATGATGAGTAACAATAATAATAATATGGAGGGAGGAGGAGGAGGAGGGGAGGTCTTTAAATTTATAAAATGCCTCAGGTCCCTGCCCACCCGCACGGGACCAGCCTACAGCCCCCAACACCCCCGGATTCCCCCTCCACTCCCAGGTGCCCTGGACTGTATGCGGCACCACACCTTACCCTATGTCTAGATGTATACATATATATATAGCCTTTATTATTATTATATATTTTTAATTAATTCATAATTTATTTGTTTATGATTTTCTATCTATTTATTTATTTATTTATTTTTTTCCTTTATATACAATTACAATACACATACATGCATATACATACATATATACACATACATACACACACATACATAGATATGCGAGATAGTTTTTAGAGATAGAGGTGTGTGTGGTGCATTAAAAACGAGGAAAGGGGTTGTCATGAACTGTAATCGGATTTGGTTGTGTCCCCTTTCCTCTTCCTAAACTTAGTGCGATATGCATTAAAAAAAGGTGATGTGCCACCTGAAAACAGTCCAGGGCCGAGGACTGGGGGAGGGGGAAGGCTGGGAGGGGCAAGGAGATCACAGGCCGTGGCCCAACAAGCGTGGCCGATCAGGGACCTGAGTGGTAAGTATAAATATAAGTATACTAATAAATAAATAAGTATAAATAATAATAGAAAATGACAATAATGTTAATTATAATAGTTATAGTAATAATGATTGTTGTATCAATCCCAATAATATCTTTTCTGCAACCTTTTGATCGTAAAGGTTGCAGAACCCTTATAGCCGGTTTCACCCTGAAGAAATTCAGTTAAACTGTCTAAATATGCATTAAAGTTTGTTTGCCTTTAAATGTTTACAGTGCACACACGTTACATTCTCAGGAATAAAAACACTGTTAGAGACACACTAACAACATAATAGTTTATTGAGTGGATATTCAATATTTGCGACAGTGAATACATAATTAAGTAGAATACACAGGGACATAGACTTTTATTCAAAGAGAACATTAAGAAAATATTGGTGTAGGGTCTTAAGAAGATTTAGAAGTATTTGGATTATAATAACGAGCCTCCCTGTCTCATTAACAAAGATGGTCAAGTAACATACAAAACAGCATAACAGATTCAAACTCCATCTTCAAGGCTGTTAATGACTAACAGAGACAGACACTAAGGCAAAGTGTGAAAAAAAAAAAAATCTCAACCACACACACTCAGTACAAACACACTCTCACACGCACCATGCAAATATGACAAAAAATAAATGAGGCAATAAAAAGTAAGTCCACATTTTTCTATGAAAGCTACTTTGTGTTTCTGAGAGTTGATTAGTGACTGGCTTTGTCGTAACCTCACAGAATGGACCAAAACAACAACAGCAGAGGCGGTACTGTCCTTTCACAACCTGTCACAGAGATCCTTGGAAGTGTTCATTGAAACGGCCGCGTCACATCTCTGACGGGATTCACGGAAAACTCATTTAGAACAAAAGAAAAAGATCAAATATTGAGGGAAAAAAAGAGGGCGAAGATGTCAGAGGTCATTTCACAGCGCCCGAGAACAACATGGCTACAATGAAGATTCACACTTAAAGGCATGGTTCGGATTATTTGAAGTGTGACTGTATGAGGTATTTCTCCACACTCAGTGTGTTACCTACAGTAAATGGAGGTTGACCTGCTACCAATTTGGAGAAGCAGCAGGAGAACTGGTGTAGGAAGCTAAGGACAGGGCTGTGGACAGGATCAGCAGCAAAAGGTATTTTAGAGACCTAAAAAGATCAATATCAGTACCTATATTAGTCTTTTCTGACAGGAAACTGCTGTTTGATAAGCCAAATATCACTCTCTCCAAACCAACCAAACTCCATAGGAAAAATCACTCATTTTATTTCACAGACAACAGGAGTTGTTTGTCCACTGCTGCCTCAATCTGTTTGTTTGTTTGTATTATTGTGTGACTTTGGTGTTTTAAAGAGTTAGTTCAGATTCACCAAAGTCACACAATAACACAAACAAACTCACTGATTTAATCAGTAGTAGACCAGCAACTCCTGAGTTTTGTGAGGTAAAATGACTCATTTCGAAAGGTATTTGGCTAATATATAATGGCAGTTTCCTATCAGAAAAGGCTGTCTGACCGCAAGGTAAAGCGGTGAAAATATTCCAGATATAATGTGCAATATGTAAGAATTGGCCACCTGTTGAATTCATACCCCCCCAAAAAGAGGGGGAGTCATATCACCAGACTAACTGCTAATTGTTGCTTAACTGCAGCTGTCGTTAGCTAATTAGCTTATTTAGGACATAGATAAGTGTTGGCACTCAGCCTTGCCTCCAGTTTTGTTTTCTGTTGACAGGACATCTCGATACAAAGTGATATAACAAGACTGGACAGGCTGGAGCTAGGTAGTTAGCATGCTATCTTCAGCAAATCTCTCTCCAACACAATACATAGATGTTTTTGACATAAACTGTTATTTCTTCATATTTTGTTGATAATTTCAGTTTTTTTTTCTTCACTTTTTTAACTATATTATAATCCTCACATATTGCACCTTTAGCTTACATGCTGGTGCTCCTCTCTGCTTCTCCAAACACGGGGCGTGTCGACCATGGATAAGATCCCCATACAACCATACATCAAATAATCTGAACTATCCCTTTAAGAACTTAACAGATGGAAGCAGGCAGGCTTCTCTGTCCCCTCTCTATGCTGTGCTGCCGGTGGCGTCTCCTGTTTCTTGGCCACCGAAGGGGCTGCTGGAGTTGGTCTCCATGGCTTGGTAAACCAGGAACAGGAAGGCAGCCACGATGGCGAGCAGGAACACCTTGACCCACAGAGACATGCTGCTGCGGCTTGCTGCTTTGGTCTGAGCTGCAGGGGGCGCTGCAGACAGAGGAGGCCTGGCGGAGGTGGTGAAAGAGGAGGTGGAGTTGTAGGAGGCGGAGGGGGGCAGGCTGGTGACTCTGTTGATGGTGCGGGTCTCTGTGTAGGAGGAGGAGGAGGAGCTTGTGGTCTTGGTGGTTTTTGGAGAGAAGAGGAAGTTTTCATCGTTCCACAGCTCACTGGACTTGATTGGGCGGTCGGCAGCTCCTTTAATGGGTCGTCGACAGGTGGCGCTGCAGCAGATAAGGAGGTTACAATCAGTGTTTTCTTATCAGGATGTGAAAACGCAGCAAACAATCTTATAGCTCATATTCAGGCGGTAACATGCAGAAGTCGTGTGCCTAATGGGGGGAGAGCATCATTTCCGGTCAGGCCTGTACTTGTGCTTTTCTTGCTGCTGTTCTACCAACTAACTTGCACTTGGAAATGCAACGATCAGTATGCGGTGAGATCTCCATATGTGAAACAAAGGTCGGTACTGCAAGACTGGTAGGGTATTTTATAACAATTTTAAACTTGGGAAAAAGAAGCACTGGTAGTGGATTTGTACTCAGACAGACACCATGAGTTGACGTATAGAAATTAGCACATTTCTCTATATTATGAAATGTGTTTGCGTTGGAAAGTATGGAGGAAGCAGTGAAGTTGTTGCTGTATGAATGAGAAGTTTCTCATTCATACAGTGTTTAGAGTTTAACTGCCATGAAACAATAAGAGGATAACATTTTATTTCTACCAACGCTGAGCGCCGTCTCCCCCCATTCAGTTTGTAGCACGGAGACACTGCGCACTGCCCGCGCCAGAAAACACACTTTGGCAACTCATAATAAATTATTGGGCTGGAATAACTGAGGCATGCGTGTTGTGTCCCCAGAAAAACAGACTGTGTCTCAGGCAAAAAAGAAATCGTTTGCCATTAAAGTTGATGTGGAATAAAGAAAAACAGACCAGATGAAAAATAAGGAAATGGGCGGAGAACATGGAGCACCTGACCTGTCAGCCCAAGATAACAGATTATTCTAAATATCCATAAGTGGAATAAGAAATCCCAGATTTGTGTGTAAAACGTTTGTACGCATGGTTAAGCACAAATTAGTTTGTCAGTGAGGTCTAGGGATGGGACGATTTACGATATTATCGTTAATCCCGATAAAAAACGCCCACAATTATTAATCGTACAGAATTTTGAATATTTTGATAATAGTCATTATTGTATAATCGCCATAATCCTGAATTTATTGTCCATTTTGAAATACTTGCGAGGCGCGCCGCGCGCAGCACGCCATGTAAAAGTAAAAAAAATAAAAAAGGAAGGAAGAAAAAAAGTCAGTCTAACCCAGCCTGCTTGCTCGGCAGACACCGACACGCAGCCACACTGGTCACAGTGGCACCCGCGCATCAGCACCACAATGGAAGAGGCTCCCCTGTACCCCCCTGCTAAAAAAGTGAAGCGGACGTGTGGACATATTTTGGATTCCTCACCAAAGAATATCAAGATGTTAATAATCCCACCTGCCGGACCTGCCGCAAAAAAGTGTCTGCTCCGTCGGCCAACACTACTAATTTGAAAGTGCACCTTAGAGATAGACACCCCTCCATCTTCACGGGACTCGGGTAAAATGTACTTTCTTTGCCTTTCTCAGTTTCCTCCTCCTGGCTAAACACCCTGTGCAATGTGAGTTCAGATCATTTCGAGGTGAATATCGCCGGTTAATGTTAGCACGTAGCTAAATGTCTGACAGTGGCAACGGGTGGAGACGAGTCGAGTCAGTCGACAAGCTTGCTAATTAGCTGCTGCTGCTGGCTGTCGCTACTAGCCAATATTGCCCCGTCGTTTTCGTCACGGATAATGAGCTCACAAAATGTTACAGCTGATGTTATGATGATGTTTATGAGTAGATTTTCAAGTCTGTACTTTTACTTGTACTTAAGTATTCATTATGCCATGTAATCTACTTAGTTACTTTTAAAATCATAGTTGAGTACTGAGTACAATTTTAATTAATATCCAAACCTTTTATCTGCATTTTTGTAGCCAGTAAGGTGATTTGATAGCAAACAAGCCAATGAAAACCAGGACATATGGATGAAAAACAAAACAAAACAAAAAAGGGATGTTAATTATTGCTCTTTATTAGATTTTGCGTTAAGAATTTAACCAGTTAAAAATGTATTTATGGATATTTAATCAATAGCCGTGGCAGCAACTGCACCTCATCTAATTTTGTTTTTTGTCTGCCTGAGACATTTGCTGAATAGGGAAAAAAAAAAACTTAAAATGAGAAAAAAAAGTGAAGACAGGCTCTGCTGTACCCCGCTTCTACAAGGGTTAAGTCTGATGACTGGAAAGACAAACAAGATGTTGACAACCCGACGTCTTTATTATCGCGACAATATTGTTAATCGTGATTATTTGTGCCACAATAATCGTCACATGAAATTTTTATATCGTCCCATCCCTAATGAGGTCCAACATGACCAATATACACAAAGAGTTTCAAAGTGGTTCTCATTTTTGGTAATGCACAAGTTCCCTGACAAGTTACTTTTCTCAGTAAGTAATGCTGTAATGTAACTTTTTTTTTTTAAAATGGCAGTGATCTGGTAATGTAATGAGTTACTTTTAAAAGTAATGTGACTCAGCACTGGACACAACAAAATGGTGTCATCAGTGTTTTCCTCACTCTAGATTGGAGACCACAAACAGAAAGCCTGGGTTACAAACTGGGGCTGCGAAGTGCAATTGTTTGACTTCCACTGTAATTCTGAATTTTATCATGGTCATTTATTCAGTCTAAATATAAACTTGCATGTGAATTACATCAAGGAAACAACTGATAAGAATATAGCTTACGTGATGCCTGTTGGACTGTTGATGTCGTTGGGGAACAGCTCCTTCAGAACATCGTTCTGTTTCACTTTGGGGGTTTGCTCACTGGCTGCGATCTTCTCCACCTGAACACACAAAAAAACATGGAGCATGAGTTTAAGTGCAAACAGTGATTCATGAGGACACCAGTGGACTTTTGATGTAAAGGAAAAAAAAAACCTTCACGCCTTCACTCCTTCACCTGCAGGTGCGTGTGTGGCCCAGCAGAGGGCCCCCTGCCTGATATTAGACACCTCGCACCATGTGACCACTTCAAACAAAGGCCTGGACCAACCACCTCATTTAATTGTGAACCACCCAGTGAATGTGACACAGGACTGCTCCCAACAGTCTACCTGTCTCACAGACACGTCCTTGGACAGTGTGGACGTCCAGCCAAGTGTCCTCGCGGGGCTGCACGTGGACATGAAGCTGGTGATTTTCTGCTGCTTCCTTTTCTGCAGTAGGACATCTGGAGGGACACACTCCTCCTGCTCACAGACGACACGTGTGTCAACAGTCCAGCTGTCGCACAACTGTCCATGCACAGACCCCCAACAGCTGCATACACACACACACACAACTGAGCAATTCATCATTTAACAGCCCCATGCCATAAACTATAGATGGTGACGCTTTCAAACAATGCACCATTCAGAGAGAAGCATGAAAAGCACGAGTGGAGGACAGAAAAAGAGAGAACAGTAGAAGTCTGAGTGGAGCTGTACCCGTGCTGCAGAGACACCTCCAGGCTCTGACAGAGACCAGGGGGACTCATGTCTCTTAATGGGTGAGATGTTACACATGGGGCTAAAGGTGATCGGGTCCACTCTGGGGGGTTTAGACGGCTGGACCGCCAGTTGAGGACTCTGTTCTTCAGGCAGACTCTTTGACCAGAACACACACTAGATTGTTACATACACATTTTTATCATAGACGATTTTTATAATAATAAATAAATCATCATAAAGTAACTGATTCCAGTGTAATACAAGTGTAATTCTACGCACCCTAGCTGCTGGTTGTAAAGATTCAATGATGGGCTCAGGCTCCTGAGACACAAGACCAGAAATACTGAATCACAACTGACTCTTCACTAAGCTCCTTAGTTACCGTTGCTATACCTGTCAAGCTTTTCCACCCTTGCACTGCATTTATGTCGTTTATGGTGATAACAGTGGCAGATTTAACATAGAAACTGGGAGTAAATGTTGAAACACAAGATCTGTGATTCCTTAGAGACGTAAACAAAAGCAGCTTCTCATTTCCAGCTGACAACTGTGGATTTTGTCAGCTAAAATGATGACTATCCAGTGAGCAGCAGTTCTCTGGGACAAAATGCCTTGTTGAAGCCAGAGGTCAGAGGAGAATGACCAGACTGCTTCATGATGACAGAAAAGAAGGAAAAAAAATCAATAAGTATATAAAATTAGGTCTCAAACGCATGAAAAAGGTTCCAGCAGGCGTGTCCACTCCCCAGTCTCAGTGTCAAACACCACTACGACCTGAAAACCACCTGAAATATGGACGCTCTGCCTAGCAGCTTTATTGGTCCAGACATGTTTGAGCCACCAGAGCCAGAGGACAGTGACAGGATGGTATTTTTTTTTCTTCTTCTGTGACGGGTTGTTGTAAATGAAGTGAGCTAAAGTGAACTGCTGGGCTGATTTGTACTGAGAGAGTCGTTGTAACTAACTGTCTGGGAGAGTGAGGGGGTGTCATTCGTGTGTTGGTTCGCGGGGCTTATATAGTTTTGGGGGACTACGGCTCTGGCACGTCACCGAGCCATGTTTCAGGTCCGCCCAAGAAATCCAGAACAACAGTTATCTCCACAATTCAGTGCTACATAGTTCTCAGTCTTTCCATGTTTTTCAGTAACTATTTTATAACATTTTTAATGTGTTTAAAAGAACAATTCCCTTTTTCCTTCGCAGACTTTGTGAGACGTTGTTTAATCTAATGTAATGAGATAGGTCAATTGGCCTTGGAGGCATAAATCCCATACATCTTAAACACCAGTAGATGGGAGTAAAGTTCAACAGCCAATTGTAGCAACATCATGACTCGATATCACAATCCACATTAATGGGTACCAGTAATCCTCTGGGGTAACAACACATGTAGCTGCGCAAACTTCACTGAAGCTTGAGCAACTACATGAACTGAGTGAACTCAGCTGCTGCTGAGGGTGTACATGGCTGATGTAGTTTAGATACATGTGAGCAACACAATCACAAACAAGTAAAGGAGTGTAACACTGAACCACTGCAACAACTGTGATCATGCCCCAGATTAAAAAACAAAGCCTTTAATCAGTGCACTGTGTGCAGGGTGGTCAGCTGAACATCAAACTTCACATTTTCACAGTCCTGTTCACCACGCTACAATACACCATTTCCCACAATGCATCACCAGTGCGCTGACTGATCAAGTGAGTGTGCTGTAAGGCTGGGCAAGATAAGGATATTATCCAGATACCATAATATGAGATATGTTCTTAAATCTTGCCTCCTGATATGGTGATACAAGTGTTTCTGAACTTTCCAGGATGTTCTACTTGTTCTATTATTTGTCTTTACCCACTTAGTCATTATATCCATTACTGATAATTATTTATTAAAAACTTCACTGTGTTAATACTGCATGAAAGCCCAAATAGTAATAATAGTAATAACTTGACATGCCAGTTGGTTTGTTACACAGAACCATCTGGGAAGTCGGCCGTAGAAACAGTTTGGAAAAGGACAGGCACTTTAAAAAAAAACACTTGGCAGGTGATAGGATGAACCATCTGTCTATCATGTCTAACACGGGCTAACTTCAACCAATCAGATCAACACTTTCTGCTGTCGTCACACCTAAAACCACGCCCGTAGCAGCCCTCTTACAGGACGCCGATTGGCTGCATCACTTTTGGTGCGGACACAAATGGATAAGTTGATGCCTGGTAAGGTGGATTTTTGCGTGATCTCACAAATCCAGCTACCTTGCAAGGTAGCCATTAGTCATCAAAGATGTTTTCAATACCAGAATTGAGCTATTTGGTAAAAAATATTGATATTTGATTTTGTCCATATTGCCCAGCCCTAGTGTGTTGGTGTTGATAGGTTGATGGTGAGTGAGCAGACCCAGTCATAGTGAGTATACGGACATTTGGTTGCACGTTCAACCTCTAGTTGAGTGCAATTCAACCATTGTGAACATGCCGAATGTGATGTCTGTGTAAAATATGTTGGTGAAGAGAGATGGCAGACAGAAGACTAACCTCCAGCAGAGCAGTGTTTAGCTCAGTGACTGGCTTGTTAGACAAATCCTTACTGGGTTTGGGAAGATGTAGCCCCAGTTCTTCTTCTTGGAGCTACAAGTTTCAACAAAAAGGTCAGCGGACAAATGATTTCTTGTAGGATTCGAAGAACTTTGTTGGATTTCCAACTCAAGAGACAGTGGAACCTAACTGTCTGTACCAGTGGGTGGACTCTGTCTGACTAAGTCAGGTTTGCAGCAGACGCAGACTTTATCAGTATTTTCAAGTACTGTTACTGAAAAACTGTGAATCCACGAATCAGCTAACATTCACGCTATTCATTCTCAGCAAGCAGATACTTGAACCATGAACCATGAGGAACTAACATTATATTACTGAGCTCCAGTTAGAAAAGTGATAACAAAGATCATTTTGTGCACGTACAAAAACTGCTGCATGTGATCATCTGTGTGACTTCATAACATAAACAAGAAATGAGCGAGTGAGGCACCTTCCAGCGGGGGCTTCCAGGGACTCTAGAGATGTCGGCTGTGTTTTGGGCAGCCATCTTCGCTGGATCAGGCCTCGGTTTGGGGGCCAAATTATGGGACAGAGTTTCCCCTGCTGGACTCTGAGGTAGTCACATCAGCAAATCAAACAAACCTGAACACTTGCAATGAACAGCACCACAGTGTGATACAGGAAAATAAAATGGAAATGCACCAGACAGCCCCAAAATTTCCTCAGTGCTTTGCTGGTCCTTCATTGTGACAAAGAAACAGGTGAAATGTAACCCACATGTGACTATGAGCCCTGCTGATAATGCAAATGTATGCCAACCACTAGGGGTGTGCCATCTTAGGCACCTCACGATTCGATTACGATTCAGGGTGCTACGATTCGATTATTAAACGATTATAACAATTATTACGATTATAACGATTATTACGATTATCAATGCATCTTTTTCCCCATACAGGATTTCTTTTAAACAAGGTATATTTGTCAGCATCCATTAAATAAAGTAAACAAACAAATTTACCTCCATTATCTTTTATTAATATCAGACCAAACGATCCAACACATTTCCCACAACATAAAGCTGCTCTTATTACATAAAGTGTAATACATAAAGTGCCTTTAGAAATAAGACTTCTTTTAACTTCAAACTTCAAACTTATACAGTACTGTTCTATATACTGTACATACATTAGATCATTATACACTGCACAGTATAATACACAACTACGCTCTGTAGTCTGGCTCAATGTCCCGCCTACAGCACTGTCTGATTGGTTAGAAGTTACGGATAATCAATCAGCACAGACCAAGGGGGGAGTTGTGGGTTTCAGAAGTGAGGATCACTTCCGCGTTCAAAAAGCTGCAGTTCCTCGTCTGCCGCTGGGGGCTGGCTCCAAAAGGGAGCAATTCTCCATAGACCCCCATGTTAAAATAGCCAACTTTACAGCCTTAGAAAACATATTTACAGCCTGGTACATTTTTTTGTTTTTGGTCTCTCTGATAGTTTCCACCTCCGTGAACACTCTGAGGGGGGTGAATTTTTTTGTACCACAACCGTTTTAATCTAATTTAGGCTTAAAATTCTTGCATAAATTAGGGCGTGGTTATGTTGAGTGACAGCTCCATGGACCGACACTGGCAGTTAGCT
>JAJHUR010112357.1:0-34325 GCA_027495735.1 Lutjanus campechanus | reverse complement strand
GAATTAGTCGACACATGGGTAAACAAACAAATTTGCTTTCTAACAAGCACATTTAAATGAAAGAAAATTGTGTAAGCCAGAAATTAGTTAATTTCTGCTTTAACAGTAGATGATGGTTGACACGCCCCCTGTAAGGAGACGCACAGAGGGACACCAGCATGGAAGCTAAGCAAGCTACTGCTGTGGACAGGGTCAGCAACAAAAGGTATTTTAGCCTTTTTAAAAAAGGTCTACATGAAAAAATCAATATTAGTTTAAGTGCATGGTATATTTAGAATATTTCCACAGCTTTTATTTGCCATCAGAAAGACTTTTCTGACGGAAAATCGCTGTTATATGAGCTATATGAGCTAAATGTCGCTCTCTCCTAACTAACCAAACTTCACAGGTAAAATCAGTCATTTTACCTGTCAGAACAGTTTCTGGTCGTCCTACCCTCTCTGCTTACAGATAATACACTGATTGTTGATAAGCACCTCATACAATCCCACTGCAAACAATCCAAACTATCCCTTTAATCAAATGTGATTATTCTCATTCACACCGATGACAGTGATCTCCTCCGCCACTGGAGGGCAGCATAAACATCATCTTCATCCACAGTTTGAGTCTTTTCCCTCATTTATAAAACTACCAACGTCTCGTCTTTAGCTTTCTTCTGTTTTCCCTCATTAATAATCATAAGGCGTCACACAGCAGCACTAAAAAAAAAAAAAACTTCCCATCTTCAACACGCTCATAGACTTCAGAGTGCCATTACATAACGAGCAGCTAATTCCTCAGGCCACCTCGTGACTGTAAACACTGTATTAAGAGGTGGATGGGGAATAAACAAGGCCTTTTGTTCTGCGGCAGCTACCTTAAATGACGGGGCGGGGGGGGAGTAAGAGGGTTACACCGTGATAGGCAGCGACTCGGCGCATGCACACGAAATGCAAACTCATGCACACACACACAAGCCTGTGCGCACACGCTGTTTGCAGCTAAGCATGAATAGAGGGGCTAGTGAGAGCAGCTCAGGTTGACTTAAGAGGGTTTTGGAGTTTGGACCACATTCTTTGGGAATTCCACGAGCTCTGTGAGCTTAAAGGCCCAAACAGCCTCCAACAGCTGCCTTTCATCCTCTGCTCCGCTGCTTAGGAGTGACCACAACAAAGAGCAGCACGGAGCTGAACGCATCGAGTTTATGCTCTTTGTTTTAATTTATGTTGTATGATGTGGGTGTTGCAAAGCACTTTGAGACTGTAACTGTGATTAACAGCTGTACACATAAACTTGAATCTTACAAAACATTTTAAATGAGACTGTTTTACCAGTCAGTATCATTATTTTCCTCTGTATCGGCTCACACTGGAAGCTGACAGATGATTAAGTTTGATTTAAAATCCAGACTTTCATGTTATTGGCAGAGGTACAGATACTTGTGTAAGTGTGAAAGTACAGGCTCTGAAATGTACTCAAAGTATAAAAGTAAAAAGTTCTCTGAACAACATTTCTGCCAACTGTTTCTCTGTGAAGTTAACTGAACCTCACCTTTTCTCTCTGCAGTTGAGTCTCTCTCGCTCTCTCTTTTTCATCTTGTTATGTCTTTAACAATTTCATCTTGTTACGTCTGTCATGCTCACGCATGCACTGATGGGTACACTATCTTTTCTATGCCTTACTGCTCCCTCTATTTTGGTTTAAATCAGTCTGATGTTTGGAAGGTGGTGCACGATGACACCAAATAAAAATAATCAATAATTCCCTTCAAATGCATTAAAACTAAAGTTACTAAAGTAGTAGAAAGTACAGATGTTTGTGTTAAAATGTACTGAGCAAAAGTAAAAAGTTACCAGAAAAATAAAAACTAAGTAACTAAGTATTTGTACTTAGTTACTTCCCACTTCTGGATAGTGAGTGTATCATCTTCTTGTACACACTCAATATATGTATATTACTAACATACAGACATTATTGTATGACAAAGCAAAATTAAACTTTTATTTTAAAGAATATGAAGAATAATTTATATTTATAGAGAGCTTTGACACAAATATTTGGACCTGGATAAACTTGTTTCTGTTTTCATTTCGTTAACTAATTTACAGCTGAACATGTTGACGTGGTTTAAAGGCCTTCAGACTGTGAAACAACAACAACAGTCGTATAAGTTTATTACCTGTCACACTGTGTGAAATAGGTCTAATAAACTCTTGGTAGCAGTTTGGTGTCAGACTGTATAATATCAACGTCAGATTGTGCGATGCAAATATAAATCATTAGCTCATCACCTGTGCTGTTTTGAAAATGCAGCAAAACAATAATACACTTGGCTGAGGTGTGATGAAAACCAAGTTAAGCCACGTTTCCACTGCAGGAACTTTCCACAGGGACTAGGAACCAGTGGAGGAACTCGGTACGTTTCCACACAGGCACAGGCTGCAGCACAGGAAGTGGTGGTCTGAGGCTGCAGTGCAGATAATTTCTGATCGGTCGAGTAACAGCAGCATTTTTATTTCAGCCGCCATTTTTTTTAAAAACTGCAGCCGCAAACCAGTTGTTAGCTGTGTTGTGCTTCAAAACCAACACTAAGCTGCAGAAGAAAGCTTACAACAGATGGACTGATGATGTTAAAGTCGTATGCAGTTCCTTGAACTGTTTGCCTCTCTAGTGGCACGGTGCCCCTCATCACTGCAACGTGAATATTATTACAAATATTAATATTATATTGTAACATACTGATCAAATATGAACATGGATGATCAGATTGTAGCACTGACACAGAAGGACAGGGGACAGGAACTTGTTCTTTGTGTTCTGTTTTGTCTTTCTTGTTATTCTGCTTGTCTTTGTCTGCCTGTTTTCTGTTTGTTTTGTATTGTTTGATCTGACTTTGCTAAATATGATGTGCTGATAAAAGTGTAGGCGTTATAAGCCGTAGCTTCAGCCTACACCTTTTTTTTCAGACTGCAGAAATGTCTAAGTTATGTCAAATTACTTTATTGTGATGTTTTTCACTGCATTATTTAATTTATTATTTATCTGCCATGTTTCTGTAAGAGACTATGCATTTATTTACATGAATTTATAGACTTATACGTGATGTTCTTGCTTCTATTTGCAAACCTACCATCTAAATTCTAATTCTAATAATTGATATTATCCTATCTTGATTTGAATATAACAAATAACTTGAACATCATATATTTATTGTCAACAAAAACAAAAATATCAACACTTTGTCCTGTACTATATGTCATTATTATTTAGAAACAATGCCTGAATGTGCTGTATGTCCATTGTGTCCATCTTGCTTATGTCACTCTTTTTTTCTCGCGCTTTCTCATCAATAAAATAAACAAAAGCAACTTGAAGAAAACAACTGCATGTCACATTAAAACTATTTTTAATGTGTTTTAATGTGACAGGGACAGCTTGTAGTAGAACTGTCATATTGTAGAAGTGAGGGGATTAATGGATGATATAATGTATATATGTAAAAAGACCTCCCACGTTTCATGAGTAAATAGAGTGAAAGCGTCACACATTATATAAAAGTCAGGATTACATAAAGGTGGGTGCTATAATCATCCCTTGAATTCCTTTTCACACTTTCATCCTTGACCCCTGGAGCGCACCTTGATATGTGAGGCGTTGATGTATCCCGTGTTGTTCTCCTTGTTTGGTACCAGCTCGACCCGGTTCTCTTCGTACGGGACCACGTCACGGAAACGGTTGCGCTCCGTGTTTTCGGGCAGAGTTGCTGTGGTGAGAACACAGTCCGCCCTCTTCTTGGGAACCTGCTCGTACTCGGTGAAGACCCGCTCCTCTTCCAGCTTCAACTCCAAGGTCTTACACTGACAGAGAGAAAGAAAGAAGCAGAGAGGAGGAGGAGGAGGAGGAGGAGGGGGTGTTAGTCATTGAATTCCAGGCAACACATCATTCAGAGTTTTCTTTTTCAGTCCCCGAGGGGCTTTTATCCGTTTACATTCCATCATACCTAAGAGACCATTCAGATCAGGAGAATCCAGAAATCTCATTAGAATATACGTCCACATTTCTGAACCGTCGTCATCACTCGCAGCTGAACACTGACTTCAATATCAAAGACCTCCGAGTATGCATAATGCATCAACACAGCTGTAAAAGAGCAGAATGTGCAGCGGTGGTATTCATCCTGGTGGGGGGGCTCATGTTTATTAGGCCAGTCATGTTTCAGAGGGCAGCATCCCTCGCTTTCTATCGCTCTTTTCTGTGTGGCTCGCTCTCGCTCTCGGGTCACATTCTTCACATACCGACGGGCCTAGAGGCGATAAGCACCACCGTGCCACGCGTTCCACAGCCCACTTAGGGCTTGCCCCCGTTAGCTTAGCAACAGTCGGGACAAAGGCCTGGTTTCACACCTCCGCACTCGAAAAATGGAGCCAGCAGACAGTATTTGTGAAAAGAAATGCATTAAACAGCGTAATTATCAGAGTTTTACAGCGACAATCTGCAGCCAAGCTTCCTTTATCGCTGCCAACAAGTCTAAATATTTAGACTGTTTTCTCTCAGAGCTTGTGCAATATTTCAAATATCTTCTTAGAGTACTTTGCTTTTTTTCACACCGAATCTTAACTTTTTTTTTATATGGTTGTATGTTATGTTATGCCAAAATTAAAAATAAATAATAAATGACTCAATAAATAAATCAATGTGCCCTACTTACTTACTTTCCCCATTTAATTTTCTGATTAATTGAAGTATTTTGTATTAATTCATTTACTTTTAAATGTATTTATATTTTGATTTGTTTATTTCTGGATTATTTCCATCATGAATTTCCCCCCTTATTTATTTATGCAAACTTATTTATTTGTGTATTTATTTTTTACATTTCTTTATTTCTTTTGCTTTTTATATTTATTTAGATCAAATGGGTAAGTAAATAAATAGGGTATATTAATTGATAATTTTTTACTTATTAATTAATTTATTTATTTGATTTTGGCAGTTTTGATCCTTCATAGACTGCTGCACTGCCCTAATGTACTTCTCTATAATACTGCTTCATATTGTATTTGTTTGTTTGTATTTGTTATATTGTGGGTTTTATACTGTACTCGTGGTGACTGCAGCTGTGTGTGGCCTATTGCCCGAGCCAAGTTTTGCCTCAGGGACAATTAAGTATATCTTATCTTATCTTATCTTATCTTAACCTTAAAGGGGGCAGGAGTCTACAAGTTAGACATTATTCCTCCAAAAAGAAAAAGAAAAAAAATGAAATAAACTAAATCAATGTATAATTGTAATGTGATTAAATTTTCAGTCTGAAATTGTTTGAGTAGGGATGTGATATGAACAAAAACTCGAGGTTTGATAACACCACGATAACAACGAGATTTATTGTGACACTAAAAAAAAAAAGAAAAATGACAAGTTGAAAAAATGATGAAATAATAAATGTGATGTGTGAAGCATTTTGTATGTATAGAAATGTGTTTTTACTCTCGACTTAAAGTGCTTCTTCTTTCCCTCTTAAATAAAATAACTCCCTGAGCCATAACTCAGGCTTGTGCAAAAAAACTGGCATGAATGAACATTTGAATTATGTCTCTACAAATGTGAAACAAAAACAATGCAGCAGTCAGTGGCAGAATCTTTACGTAAAATAATCAAATAAAATATTTGACACTTTAATGTCTGTTCTGTTTTATTCTACTGCTACTTTTACCTCAATTCTACTTTTTTAAACCTTGACCTCACTGTTTGACTTTCTGTTGTTGTTACTGCCTCCTGGGTATATATTTTGCTTTATTTCTCAAAGCACTTCAAAGGTGCTACATAAATAAAGTTATTATTATTATTATTATTATTATCATTGTACAATTATGACATTAAAATACATCCCAGAAGTTTTAAGCAAAGTAAGATATACTGTAATGTAGCAGCAACAAAAACAAAAAATTGAACACCATCATCTATTAACCGATAGCACAGACTTCTAAAAAAAACTTCTCATCTTATGTTTTCTATAGTAGCAGAGAACATCTTACCCGTTCGTCGGTGGCAGCCTTGGCGCCGTCCTCTGCGGGACTCTCGGGGACAGGCATTCGGGCCACGTAGAGGCCGTTGAGGGCGGCCATCATCAGCGGCCTCTTCATGGAGGAGTCCACGGACATCTTCTGTCTCTCCAGCGTCTTCAAGAGAGAGGAAAATCCCGGTGTCATGGTTACAGGTACCGGCAGCATCGCAAGACTCACTGAACCAGCCTCAAAACAATGAGGCGCGCACATGTGAAGAACAAGTGGGCGGGGAGAATCTGGCGTGCGTGTGCGCGTGTGTGCAGTTTGTAGGGCAAACCTGGTCGTACCAATCCTCTTGCATTCGGTCCAAAGGTGTGAAGCCCCGTACACAAAGCCTATTAAGAGCAGACTTGCAGTTTCTTATCCATCTCGCTTCGCCCTGCTTTCATCTTCCTTTTGTCCTTCCTCACATATTTGTCATTCTTCCAGCCCTTTTTATTTCCCACCTACCTCTTTGGCCTCCTTTTCCTCACAGAACACACGCTCCCTCTGTCACCCTGTCGTTTTTTTTTTTTCCTCTCTAGCCAAACTCTGACCCACATTGCACGGTCCCTCCTTCCGCCACGGATTACCTCTCCTAATCTCTGATGCTATTAAACCTCCAGGACAGCTCCACCCTTCACCTCTCCACCTCCTTCATCCCCAGTCAAAACAACAGCTTGGGGGGTCACCGGGGTACCCTCTAGGTATGAGATAAACCAGCTGGTTTAGATGAGGGATAACAGCTTTCAGAGGTTTAGAAACTAAAATATGTTGAGGTTTCGTTGACTGAAATAACGTCCACACCAGGTCGAGCTTTATCGCAACTACGTCAGGCGATTATATGATTTAACTTATACCTGGACTCTGGTGCTGTGTCAAATGTTTGTGCCTTAACAGAGAGCCGACCTACACAGAAACACCCAACCAAAAGAATAATCTGGGGGATTTATAAGGGTTTTAGCTGCCTGGGGGGACTCAGAGCCTTGTGCTACCCTCTCAGGTGCTGAACCCCGGATTACTGCTAATCAGGAGCTATGAAACTAGCCACAAACAACAGACTGAAATGTTTAAAACTGCACCAATATAGTGGAAAGTCTGTTGTCCAGTACAAGATGATGTGCTGCTGTTGAATTACTTTCATATGTCATAAGTTGATTTCTTGTAAAGCTTGGTTATAAACCTCGTCATACATCACAAATGTACAATATGACATGATCAGGCCTGTTACTGATGCTATGTTTATGTCGATTAATACAATTAAATGCATAAGAGTAGAGTGGCAATAGACAGTTATTTTTCATGGATTTTATAAAATATCATGTTGATTATTTAAAAGTAATTGATAAACTGTTGAGTGTTAGCTAGAAGCAATTAGTGAAGGGTTAGTTAGCTAAAAGTAATTAATCTGTTAAAACTGTTGGCTGATGGATAAACAGTTAAAAATAATGGATAAACTTAGTTAGTTAGTTAAAAGTAATGAATCAACTGTTAAAACAGTTTGCTAAAAGTAATTAAATAGTTAGCTAAAAGTTATGGATAAAAAGTTTTTTAAAAATTAGCTAATAGAACCTAAAAGTAATGAACAAACAGCTAAAGTAGTTTGCTAACATTAATAGATATGCTGTTAAAATAGTTAAAAGTAATGGATAAATGGTTAAAATAGTTAGGTAGAAGTAATGGATAAAGAGTTGGAACATTCATCTTAACTCCAAGCTGTGGTAATGTGATTGCTGACCAAACCCACCTAAATACTGATTGTTTATATGTTTTGAATATGATAGGAGGGGATCGATAAGGGGGCATGTCAATGCATTAGCCGGGGCCGTGGTTGTACCTCAGAGAAAGAAGGTTGTGAAACACTGGTCTATAAAAATGCTAAAATTTCTCTGAGCTCAAGCAGAGAAATTCAAAATCAGTCTTAAAGATGTTCTACATACATTACAAAACTATGCATCTAAAATCAAATAATACAGAGAAAACGATTGTCTTACCCTCTGAGCGATCTCTCTCTCCACGATGCTGTCCTCTAAAGAAAACATCTCCGACACCGGCCTCTCTTTGACCGGCTCCTTCCTCACCCTCTCCTTCACACTGGTCAGGTCTGGCTCTGAAATGGATGGACCTAAAACCGCTCCGTTCACCCCACCCTGGTCCCCTCGGGTCAGTGTCCCTCCACCACCTGCACCACCACCACCACCACCGCCGCCGCTGCCGCCTCCAGGCCCGCTGGGGCTCTGCCCAGCTTTGAGCGCCCGACCTTGGGCTTGGTTTGGGTCCATTGGCCCCTGGTTGCTCTGGGGTCCTTGATTGTGGTTGTGGTGGTGGGTGTGATTGTGGGTGTGGGTGCGGATTTGAGTGTTGCTGGGAGGTCTGGGAGGACCAGGGTACTCTGGAGGGGGTTTGTTGGGCAGCTTGGCCAGAGCAGCCTGGAGCTGAGCGCTGATGCTGATGTCCTCGTTGAGACCTGGGATCTGAACATCCAGCTCAGGCCTCTCCTCCTCCTCCTCTTCCTCCTCCTCCTCCTCACTCTCACTGCTGTGTATGAGCATGGTAGCGTTAGAGAGAGTCTTTTGATGCTGGTAGGCCACTGGCCCGGGTGGCGCAACAGCAGCCTCAGGTGCTTTCTGGGCAGGCATCTGCATGGGCAGCTCCTGTGGCTGCTGAGGCGGAGGTGGAGGCTGCGGTTGGGGTTGGGGCTGAGGGGTTTGGGGCTGGGGTTGAGGAATGGACTGAGGCTGAGGAGGCATCACATGTTCTCTGAGAGTATTCCTCCGATGAAGGGGAGCATTCATACCCTTCATCACCATGCCCTCCATCCCTCCTCCACCTCCTCTCATGCTGCTGATCACCTCCATGCTGTGTCTCTTGCCCAGGGTGGAGCGGTGCTTAGCAGCCGCCGTTAACGGCTCGCTGACCTCCTGCAGGGACTGGTGCACCACGGCCGAGCTGTCCGGCTGGAAGGTCTTGACCGACAGCTGCACCATGCGGGTGACCAGCTCCGGGCTGCTGCCGCCGATGCAGCGGTGGCGGTGGCTGGCCAGGTCCGGCGTGCTGGTGGCCGGGCGGAAGGAGCTGGAAGGGTAAGGTGGAGGAGGGCGCGACATGTGGTTTCTCAGCATGTTAGCTGTAGCTGCGTAGCTCCCCGCGTTGTTCCCCTGTTGTTTGGTGTTCGCCAGCTCAGGCGTGCTGACGGTGTGAGAGATGGAGCTTCCTACACCTCCTACGCCGCCGCTGCCTCCACCTCCATTGACGCAGGGTGAGTGACAGGGGCCCTGGCTGCTGGCTGGTCCTCCCTGATGAGGGCCATGGGACACGGGCTTACTGTAGCTGATCTGCAAGGTGAACATTGACAGAAAAATCAGTGAGAGATGCACAACTGCAATTCCGAAAAAGTCGTGGCACGACTTTGTGTGCAATTATTTGCAAATACTTTTAGAGTTGCATTCAATACAGTACAAAGATACAATATTTCATGTTCAAACTGATTAACTTGATCTTTTTGTAAATATACACTCGTTCTGAATTGTTTTTTGTACTCGAGTTTAATCTGCTGGCTTTGCAAGTAAGCTTTTTGTATACTGTTTCTTTATTAAAACACATTTTGAACTGTTTCTGCCTCACCTCGCCTGCATTTTCAGGTGCAGGATGTTGTTTCATTTTTCACACTATGACAGTTCCCCAACTTTTTTTGGAATTAGAGTTGTAGACAAGAGCAAGAACACAGAGCCTCCACCTATACCTGTGGTGTGTATGGTCCCGGGCTGGGCCCCAGGCCATGATACGGGCCCTTCTCCCTCATCTCCGGCTGGCTGTACACCAGAGCCTCAGGCTGGCGGTAAGCGCACGCATTGCTGATGTTCAGACTGCGCAGCGATTGGCTGTGGAGGTCGTGGTGCGCGGGGAGCATGCGCCGCTTCTGCCGCATGACAGCATCGTACTCGGGCGTGGGCCGGTAGGACGGAGCGATGATGGCGCTGTGGCGGTGGCTGGGGATGTAGTCGGGGCGCATGAGCTCACTGCCGGGGATGCTGAGGTTGGAGGACATGGGCGAGGGCGGGACGAAGGTCTGGGAGTGATTGAGGGAGCTCAGGCTGGGGCTGCTGTACATGCTGCCATTGGGCACGGTGCCGTTACGGAAGGGGAAGTCCATCGGGCAGCGGTCCAGACTGGTCTCCGACTTGTAGTAGGGGTCATCATGGAAGATACTGTCTAAAGATCAAAAGAGGGAGGAGGAAAGAATGAAAAAGGAAGTTTGGGATTTTTGTTGTTTAGGATATCTTTCTACATCTCTACAAAGTGTTAAAACAGTTTTTCATTAAATACAGAACATGCAACAGAACAGAGACCATGATGAACCCACAAGAACACATAGATGTGCAGTGAGTTCAAACTGTCAAGACAAACAGAAAATGAAAAGAAAAATACATAAAATTCAATAAAATTTAGAACATAAACTGTATGATTAGAGGTGTAAAGATTATTTTTCTACAGCTGTATACTAGTTATCCTGTGTGGGTGTGATATGATTTCTAACAAATACATACAGAGAATGAATTCCACAGAACATGACTCTGCCATCCTGGGGGAAACAATGACACACTGGACTTCCAGCTTAACATTTTTGTTTTGGGTCCCATTTATCATAAGTTTAAGTTTAAAAAAAAAAAAGAAGACTTCTTCTGTGCACACAAAAGGTTTATTTCTCTCAAAATTTGTTCCTAAATTTGTTTAAACCTATGTTTATCCAATCACTTGTCATACCTAAACCTAACCAGCCTAACCAACGAACGGAACAAATACTAACCAATCAGAGTCAGGGAAGGGTGAGTCATGACTTCTCTCTCCCGGGAAAAAAAATACATGTGTAGCTCTGTGGTATCTGTAGCCCTGAAATAGTCACACTTCATTTCCTAATAAATGTCTATTTTTCAAAATAAAACTGCACATTTTAGAGTGTCCTTTTATTGTGACCAGTCAAAGTCACATCTGTACAATAATAATGAAATTTAATTAGCATCTTTATATGCCGCACCTGTCAGGTAGATGGATTATTTTGGAAAAGATGAGTGCTTGAGTGCTCGAGAAATAAACCTTTAGTGTGCACAGAAGAAGTCTCAGATTTTTTAATTCAACTTATGAAAAATGGGAGCAAAAAAGTTTGCTGAGTGTAAATTATGTGGTATTTAGGGCTGAATGATTTTGAAAAAATATCTAATTGTGATTATTTTTACTGATATTACAATTGCAACATAATCATTGAAAAATGTTTCAGGTCTGATTTTTGCAGCGATCAGTTCCAAACAATGTGGAACTACAATGATTTGTTGATTAATCGATTGGCTGTTAACTATTTAATTACTTGGCAACGATTTTGATTGAACGTTTTTTGATCTTCTGGCTTCTTTACTCCTCTGTGACGGAAAACTAAATATCTTTGAGCAGTGGACAAAGCAAGACATTCGAGGACGTCATCTTGAACTTTGGGAAACACTGATCAATATTTTCTGACATTTTATGAACCAAACAACTAATTTTTCACCATTTTCTGATATTTAATGGACCAAAAAATGAATCAATTAATCATAAAAATGACTTAATTGATGATGAAAACAATCATTAGTTGCTGCCCTACAAAGACATTTTCTCAAGTCTGCAGAATCTGATGTGTAGGCCAGCACATCTCTGCAGCATCACAATCATTTTACAAACACAAAATGGGTTTTTTATCAAATATTGCACCTCCTGCTTTTGATTCATTTTGATTAATTGTTCAACCCTAGTGTTACTGGATCAATGCACATATTTGCATACTCACCGATACATTAACCAGCATTTTAGGCAGGATCAGAGGCATTTTCTGATACTGGTATTGGTATCAGAATAACCTTAGATATGAGATGGTATTTGAAGGTGGTTCTGGTGTTTTCCAGTGTTTTGGTTTATTTCTTTAGCTGTTGCTGAACAGCACTTACAGCAGCCTCAAGGTGTTTCTGATGTGGCAAAAATGATCTTTGTTTGTGTCTGATTGCACTTCAGTACCAACCAACATAGAAAAACTTCTTAAAAGTGTCCTCTGAGCTGCAGCAGCAGCAGCAGCAGCAGCAGCAGCAGTGGTTGTAGTGGTACCAGCTTGGAACAGGATAGATTTGGGATATTTTCTTCCCACCACAATGTAGGAGACAGCGGTATGCATGTTATTCCTCTTCACTCAACAAACTAAAAAGTCTCTCGTGTGAAAACTATCTCAAGCCCACGAGCAGGCAGACGTACATAATCTCCATCCACACAAACGGAGTGTGATGCCTGAGGTCACACTACAGAATGATCTCACACCCACACAGAGCAGCACACCCTGAATGTTTTTTTCCACTCGCTCCGTTTTACTGTCGAGCCGACGCGAGTGGAGCCTCTTTGGATTATAAGGCAGACCGAGTGTGTGAACAAGTCAATGAAAGAGCGGAGCACAAATGAGGTCACTCTTCGGCACCCCAAACATTGGGCTCTAATTGGCCGGGAGATTGTTAAAATACGAACGGGGCTGTGAGTCACACGCCTGATGGGAAAGACACAATTAGCTCCATTCAAATGCTTCAGTTATTATCAGGGAGGCTGAAAACTTAAATCACATTGTGGTCAAAGCAGTGAGCTGAAGGGGAAGAAGCTTATTCTAAATGTGTCTGCGTGTGTGTGTGTGCGTGGTTTTACCTTGAGAGCTCTGTGTGTCCTGATAATGCTCTCCGTACTGGGAATGCATTGGCTGGAAGTTACAGGACTGGGGCCTCGGCTGAATGAACAAACACATTTAATGCAACACAGTTAAGAAGATGCAATTAACTGTTACACTCCATTAAAGGGATAGTTCGGATTATTTGAACCAGGGTTGTGTGAGGTACTTATCAATAGTCACTGTATTAGCTACAGTAGATGGAGGTGGACACGCCCCCAGTTTGGAGAAGAACTGTGGACAGGGTCAACAACAAAATAATCAATATCAGTTTAAGTATACACTATATTTAGAATGTTTTCACTGCTTTACCTTGCTGTCAGACAACCTTTTCCGATGGGAAATTCAATTAAATAAGCCGAATAGCGCTCTCTCCCGCTCAACCAAACTCCATTGGCGAAATCAGTCATTTTACGTCACAGAATGCAGTCAGAATGCTGATCTATCGCTGCTCGACCAGTGAGTTTGTTAGTGTTACTGTGTGACTTCTGTGTTTCAAAAGGTTAGTTTGGATTCACTGAAGTCGCACAGTAAGACAAACAAACTAACCGATCAAGGCAGCGGCAGACCAGCAACTCCTGTGTTCTGCAAGGAAAAATGACTGATTTCGCCCATGGAGTTTGGTTGAGTTTGAGAGAGCAACATTTGGCTTATATTAACAGCAGTTTCTCATTAGAATAGGCTGTAAAACGGCAAAGTAACACAGTGGAAATATTCTAAATATAGTGTGCACTTTTTTTTTTAGATTATTCTTTTTTTAAGTGGCTAAAATACCTTTAAGTACTGTGCTTTGCTTCTGTGGTGGTGCTCCTCTCTGCTTCTCCAAACTGGGAGTATGTCAGCTGCCATCTACTGTAGTTAATACACTGACTATTGATAAGTACCTCATAAAACTTGAAATAATCTTTAAACTATCCCTTGAAGTGACATATCATCATGATCTGCACATACAGAAACAACCTCTAAGACTGGGTTGCACCAACACAGATTAATTTAATCTGAGATTAGTTCTAATCTGAGTTTAACAAAACTAGGTTTAAAATGAGTCAGTCCAGATTCAAAATTAAGCAGAGCTCCTGTTGCGCAGTAAAAAACTAATCTCAGTTTAGTAAATTAGTCATTTAAACCAAAATTAAATAGAGTTTAATTAATATGGAGAAGCTTGCTTGGCCAAATTAAAATAAATAAAAGTAAAGAAAAATTAGAGTGCTGTCAGGACCTAGTAAGGATAAAAGTGATGGAGAACTGATAACTTTCAGCTGCTTTATTCTTTTTAAAAAATGCTGCATTGTTTGCTAGCTAGCTAAAAAGTTAAACAAAACCAAAGAAACCCGAACAAAACTTTATATTGTTTGCTAGCTTGCTAAAAGGTTAAAAAAAAGGCTATTTTTTTTGTTAGCTAGCTAAAAGTAAAAAAAACAAAACATGATATTGTCTGCTAGCAAAAATGTTACATTGTTTGCTAGCTAGGTAAAAGGTTAAAAAAACAACTTTATATTGCTTGCTAGCATGCTAAAATGTTAGGCTACTTTGTTTGCTAGCTAGTTAAAAAGTTAAAGTTTAAAAAGTAAGTCTACTCACTTTCTTTGATTAATTTGATTATTTTGGTTAATCCATCTCAAAAGCAGGTATTGTTAAAAGTTAAACCTCATCCAGTGTAGGTTTAGTGAAAACTAGATCACATTTTAAATTGGAGTTTGAAGTTTTGGTTTGAAGAGAAGTTTAAATTCAGCAGGTTTAAAAATTGATCCTTATTGGTGCAGCCCAGCATAAATGCCACATTGAAACCTCTCCTAATTGATAATGATGTTCAACAGGTTTTATTTTCTTTGCATTGCAAAGTAAAGCTGGAACTTCACTTTATTTCTGTCGTACATCTAAACAACAGGTGACTGTGACTGACCCAGATCCACTCTCGGGCCGCAGAGCTGTCAAACGCCAATGCCTGCGGTTCTGCAGACAGACATCCGAGCACTCCACAGTGGACTGACTGAACAGCTATTGTGCCACATTTAGCCTAGCCATTGTCTGGCCAGCAGGGAGGGAGACGCACAAATCACTGCCTTCATTGTCGCACCGGAAATCAGAACCAAGCAACACCCTTGCAAACTTTCCAACAACACCCACCACACCACCAACGCACGTTAAAACCAAGACTCCATGGCACAATTAAGAGCTGCCCTGAGTGGGAGAGCAGGGTCAAATCTCTAACCACGGCCGTTTCTGTCCTCCCTGCCGTCTCCTCCGGCTTCTCGTCTCATTTATAAAGGCCACAGGCAATAATAAACAGGACTGTGTCAAACCACTGAGCAGTAACTGGTGATACTGAACCATATCAAAGCAAGATAATGATTCTGACAGTACCAGAGGTATGCGGTGGGTCCAGGTGGGTCTTCTCCTGATTGGTGCAGGTGAGTGTGTGGGCCTGAAGACAAACAAACGCATAAGGTGAAAATATAGGAGATGGTTCACATTCGCTTAACTCTATATCACCATGTCAAGAGTAATGCTCTGCAGTTTGTTTTGGTATTAAATCCATCTTAAAGGGATAATCTGGGTTTTAAAGGTCCTCCTTAAAAGATCAATATCATCTATCTATGCTACATTTTGAATATTTTCACTGCTTTACCTTGATGTCAGACAGCCTTTTCCGATGGGAAACTGACGTTATATTAGCCAACTATTGCTCTCTCCAAACCAACCAGACTCCATTGGCAAAATCAGCGATTTTACCCTGCAGAACACAAGAGTATTTCATTTGCCGCTGCCTCAACCGGTTAGTTTGTTTGTATTATTATGCAACTTTGGTGTTTTAACAGGTTAGTTCAGATTCACCGAAGTCACACAATAGCACTACAACTAAATGATCAAGGCAGCAGTAGACCAGCAACGCAAATGTTCTGTGAGGTAAAATCACTGTTTTTGCCAATGGAGTCTGGTGGCTTTATAGAGAGTGATATTTGGCTTATTTAATGGTGGTTTCTGGTCAGAAACTGCTGTTTGAAGGAAAGATAAAGCTGTGAAAATATTTTAAATATAATGCATTAAATGTCTTAGTTATGTTTTCCTTTAGCAGAAGAGATAGTCTCTTATTTTTTTCTGATAACTACATCACTGCATAACTCATAAATGTTCACACAAGCTTAATATTTGATTATTTGTGATACTACGTGTATTTGCAATTCAAAGAAATTCTGAATTTTGGATTTTAGAAAACAGAATAGAGACAATACTCTGGAAACACAAATATTTTTCCACACTCGCTTCACTTTTTTCCACACCGTGTAGGAACCCTGTATAAAAGTGTTTTAATGGCCTTCGTTTCGGCCTCTCTGGTGGCCTCCAGACTCACTCTGCACAGATCTTGTTCTGTTTGTAGAATTTGTGTCTGGCCGTGAAAAGACGAGCGATGTACTTGGCCATTTCCATGTCCTCCTGCAGATACAAACACACCGAAGACAAAAAAACATTGATATTTTACACGAACACAGTTGTATTTATAGAAAGTCAAGACCTGTATTTGTGTCTGTGCAGCGATATCTGGGAATGTGTTTGTGCATTTTCTTTTTTGTTTGACTTCCCACTGGAAACCTTGTGTAAAGCCTGTGTGTGTGTGTGTGTGTGTGTGTGTGTGTGTGTGTGCTGAGACCACCTGCAGACACAACACTCACCATGTGAAAAACGATGGTGTCGTCTCTGCTTGTTATCTCCACTGTGATGGCAGACTTGTTGTGCGCTATGGTGCCGATGTCCTTCCACCTGTCACACACACACACGGAAACACACACACACACAAAAATACACACAGAGGGTTGAATTTTCCCACACAACAAAAATTCAGGATATTTTCTTGCATATTCCACTCAACAACAAAATAGTTAATATCGTGATATTGCTATAAATGTGACGAAATCTACTGTGATATCACTGTGTTAATTATTTTATTATTTTGATTTTATTTAATAAAAGGACTTCTACTCACTGCTGCATTGTTTTTATTTTGCAGTCGTACAAACATAATTCAAACATTTACTGCCAAGACAATCCATGTCTTTTTTTTGCATATGGTCAGGTCATGGCTGGCTACTTTTATTTTATTAAAGAAGAAAAGAAAAAAGAAAAAAAATTAAGTTAAAAGGGAAAAACAAAGATGCTGTAAGCATCAGATTTTTTCAAGTTACCATTTTTCTTTGGTTTGGGGGGTTTTATTTGATTCCAGCCTTAAGAGGGTTGTCCAGTCATGTTTTTCTTTTCCAACTTAACTTAATATCTAAAATTAGGTCATTCGATTACTTTGAAGATGTACACAGGATTGTCCACGCTTTTATTTTTTCCAGTTTAGACTCTATATAAGTATTTCTCAGGCCTCCCTCCTCCAGCGCCTGCAATTAGTCCAAAAAAATGCTGCCGGTGAGATTATCACGAGATCAAGAAAATGAGATCACTGCTTTCTTTCATTCGCTTCCTGTGCACTTTCGTATTGACTTTAAAATGTTTTTGTTAACCATTAAAGACTCTACATGACCAGGACCCAAATTATACCAAGGCTCTTCCCCTTATTAGCCTGGGCGTCCTCTCAGATCAGCTGATAGTGGCTTTCCGGTCGTCCCCAGAGCCTGACTGGTTACTGAGGGTGAGCAGGCTTTTGCAATCCAAACTTTAGGTTTATACATATATTACCTGCTAAGATTAGGTCTGCTACATCTATTACTACTTTTCAATGTATTTGTAAAACATAGTTGTTGTTTTTTTTTAAAAAAAAAGCTTTTATTTCTATCTAAATTTAATCTCATTCTCATTACTTGACTCCATTATATTTTGTTTTATTGTTTTATATCTTTGTGAAACACTTTATTGCTGTGTTATAAAAAGTGCTATATATAAATGAAGTTGAATATTTTAATTGTATTGTGAACTTTTTATTGTGGTATTATCATACACTGAGTTTTTGATATCATTACATCCCAAATAAACGTGATGGGAGACTTACTTGTGGAGCATGATGGATCTGCCATTTCTGTGTTTGACAAACACCCCGATGAAGGACACACCGATGAAAATATCGTTGGTGTAGTTGTCCTGCGGAGGAAGAATTAATATAATAAGTAAAGTCTTCTCATAATAAAAAGAAACTGGCTGCTCCGTGGAGGTGTGTGCATGTGTGTGAGGAGAATACTGTATGTAATGGATCTACCTTAGCAGGAAAGCTCTCCTGGCCAAAGCCGTCCAGTTTCTCCACCTCCTTGATGTACAGCAGCTCTGCTTCAGCGGTCTGCATTCGACTGGAACATACAGACAGATTCAGTGCCGGATACTGGGTAACTCACTGACTATGTTTACTTCTATGTTCTTGCCCTTATTCCGGAAAAGACAATAATCGTTCGCACGCACAGTTTTGATCTTTCATTGTGCGTGCAAACAATTTGTGGTATTCACCAATACTTTCATACATTTGCTCTTAAGTAAGATCAACATTCATCAGCTGACAGTACCAGTGACTCTTGTGCTCCTCAGCGACTTTCTGGGTCCACTCCTCCAGCACCTCCTCTGCATTAGGCCAGTTCTGAGAGAGAAAAGGAGGAGGAGGAGGGAGGAGGAGGATAATAGGAAAAGAAAGGAAAGAGAAGCAACAGGTGATGGAGGATCAGTGTGAATGCATTGCAATTTTTTCTTCATGTCCTGTGGTCATGTCTCCCTTGAACTACTGTCTACACCGCTGCACTGCCCCCACGACTACCGAAGGTACAGCTCCGTTCAGTCCGTATCCATAAGCTTTCTAAAAAACATGCAGAAGTACGGACAAAATGAAGGTAGAGTACGATATCCTGAAAACAAAAGCCCACTCCTCAGCTTAACAGTTATAAACATCTACTCCTTCTAAAAGATTACCAACAGTTACTCATTCGGTGAACATTCAGCATCAATATGAGCTTGAAATTAACGTAAATGGGAAAACAATAAGTTACGAGTTACAAGTTACGACCCGGAACAGAAATTTTAAAGGGGGACACCGTGGCTGCAGCATTATTGTCAGAGAAGCAAGTATTTGAACTTATGTTTTCTTAATCTTAAAAATAAAAAATAAATAAATTACAGAGTTCCCCTTTAAAATGTATATGAAATATATTCATTTCATTATAAAAGTACATCACAGCAATAATCAACTTACTGAAACCCTAGAGGGCATTTGAAACGGTATGGGAAGTGTTAAGTTTGTATTAAAATATCACAGTGACAGCCCACATTTCCATCTCCAGTTTGCTGTTTTATGTTCCAAATTGTAAATGTTACTTTTTCTTGATGTTTGCACCACGTTCTGCTCAGAACATTTTGGGTTATGACCTTAAGCTTGGCAAACTTTAGCACCAGATCTTTATCTCAGCCCGTACTGTCACTCACACTCATGCTTGTTCTTCTCCTGTTTTCTGCCTGTCAATCAGGTATGCAGAGGGAGGAGGTACACAGGTGATACAAGAATGTGTGCCTCCAGGCAACACACATAGACACACAAAGATACACACACACACACACACACACACACACACGCACACATATTTGAACAGTGAAGGTTCGAGGACTCACCACCGGGAAGAGCACGTACTCCCTGAGGAAGTCCTGAGACATGAACTGAGTGAAGTCTCCAAAGTCAGCTAGAAAACACAATCACAGACACATTTGTAATCTTTTAGGTGAAACAAAATGTTGAGGCCTTTTTAATGAGTATGAAAGTAACATTTGTAGGGTTAGCCCGTCTGCATAGAAATGTTGAATTTGCAATTTAAAACAATGTAATAAAACTTAATACAATACAGTCTCTGGCTTTTGTTTGCCATCTAGTGTCAGCAAAACATGTAACTACCACAAATTAGCTTGGAGGGCGTCCATTTGGAAGTATAAACTAGGTTTTAATGGCTTGTTTACTACAGTATATTATGTGAACATCACTGTTACCCTGAAAATCCCACCAAACCCTGGTCAAAAATCTGACAATTTATCTACTGGCAATGTATCTTTAGCAACATCTTAGCTTAATTAGCTAACAGATAGGTTAGCTAGTTTTCGGTTTTGTTATTTGTTGTTATTTGGTGATGATTGTTCTTTTAAAAATATATATTTTTGTTGACCTTCATCTAAAAGGTACATAGTTCATAAGAAAGCGTAACAAATAATCATTCCAAAAGAAATTTGTGTGCAAGGCATGGTGACACAAGAAGCTACTGTTTTTGACTGTGAAATTGCTAAGTCGATAAAACTCTGTGTATTATATTACATTTCTAGGAAAGAAATGTGCACAGTTGCAGGCAAAAAAATCCAGTATATATCTGCTAAGAGTATCTAGAAGCTAATAATTCACTTAACTAGCTAACAAGTGGCTTTACTAGCAAGTTAAATAGTTACTCACTTATTTGTTCCTTTTTCATTCTTTATAACTACTCAAGAATTTGAGCATTGTATTGTGAAATGTTACAAAAATAAACAGCACCTGTCTGCGCACTATCTCCATAAATGCTCAGACCTCCAGGGCCTCTGAGTGCATCCTAAGTACTGTTCTGCTGCGTGTCGGACAAAAGGAAGAACAGCGCAGGATCCTCGCCTCCCGACAGATAAGGCTCTTCCTGATGCTACTCAGGCTAACCTTGGAACTAGCGATAAGCTAACTGTCTGTTTACATTCCCCCTGAGACACAGACAGCACCCAGGAACAAGACCAAGGAGATGGAGTGAGGTTGTGTGTGTGTGTGTGTGTGTGTGTGTGTGTGTGTGTGTGTGTGTGTGTGTGTGTGTCAAGACTGATACCATAGGAACTCAAGTGGACTGGGCTCTCCCAGTGGTATGCAGCCATATTAGGTAGTGAAGTCAAGATGACCTGAGAAAGTGTGAGTTTGTGCTCACTCTGTCTCTCTTGTGCGGACTGTCTCCCTGCAGTAGATTATTCACATGGGATGTTTGTTCATGCACGTGTGTGTGTGTGTGTGTGTGTGTGTGTGTCTTACCTTGTACTGCTAGGCCAGCTAGTCTGATCCCCTGTTCTACTGCACAGTGGAGACGTCCATCCAACACCTCCTTCTTCACCTGCAGGTAATACTGATACCTAGAGACGCAAAAAGGAAAGAAGAAAAAGAAGACAAAAAGAAGAAAGTGTCAGATGAGATGCTACCGAGTCCTGTTTAAGCGTGACACTATGTTTGGCCACGCTAGCAGCTAACAGGCTCCAGGGATGGAAATACTTTAAGTCCACCAGACTGAAAGATCTCAACAATTATTGGATGGATTGCGATGACATTTTGTGCAGACATTCATCGTGTCCAGAGAATGATTCCCAACCAATATGGAAAAGAAATAAGAAGAAGTTATAAGAAATTCCCATTGTTTCCTATATAGTAAATGTTTTATACGTATTGTATGTTTCATAAGACTTATACGTCTCATGCTATGATTTACTCATGAAAGTGGCCACTTATGCATTTTTCTCATAAAACATAATTACAAGAATGAGCTACCAGCGCACTCCATGTCTGCAGTTTGTAATTAAATGCCTCAGTTGTAAAGACATATGCTTTTTATATATAAATATATACTTTCATACATGTGCTTTTTGTTTTGTTTTATGTTTCTTCTTATTTATATGTCTCATATATGTGACATCTTACATGTCTCGTACGGTTTTTATACAATACGTTTCACCAGTGGTCGCCCAACTCAGATAAGTTTGATGGTACACATATCTGCTCAGGATATTATATGTGCATCTCCTGTCATATAAAGTTCCCAAACTATATAACTGAGAGTCTACTTTGTATTTTGCTTTGCACTCATGCACTGCTGCACTTTTTCCTTGATTTTATGCATTCTATATGCGCTATATTTAACTTGAACTTTATTATTAATATCTCCGTGGGTTTTATTTTCCCTCTTATGTCATGCATTCTATGCATTCAATTTTTAACCTTATTTTATTCTTACTTTTACAAGGATTATCACGTGGGTTTTATCCACTGAAAATGCATTCTATGTATTCTACTTTAACACTGGGGTTTTATTTTTCATCTTTTTTTTACATTAATTATGACATTACATTTCTTTTTTATGTTCGTTCTATGCATTTTTGTGTGGAGCACTTGGTGCATGTAATTCCTTCGTTGTAAAGCACTTCTGGCTGCTATACAAATAAAGCTTGTTGTTGTTGTTAAGTGTTTGGATCTTGTATATGGTTTGGCTGACATATATCACTGTGTCGATATACAGCCTCACAGAGCTTTTAGCGTGATAGACTCACACAGTCTTTCTCCCATCTAAAAAGGTAGAAGAATCTGACTATGTGGGTGGCAGCAGATTAGTTTTCAGAAACTCACCAGAATTTGGTCGGTGGTTAATGTTATTTTTCCAACTAGCCACACTGTCTCTGAACACCACTTATATAAAAATCGAGCTGGAAAACATGATGGCTTTCAGTTCAACACGTCTCTCCAAAGAAAGTAAGCAGAGCCGCGCTCACGGCATCGCACATTAGCAACTGGAGGATTGCAAACATCCACTGAGACACCACAGAGAGACATATTCTTCTGCTTCTGGTTTGTGCAACAGAAAGTATGCGTCAAGACAGTATTGGCAACAGCATTAGCCGGTTCAAACAATGCCAGAGAAGCCTGTTGCAGAATCCAACTGAGGAATGAGTGAATCACCTCTATTTGAAATACCAGTGACTCATTTCTGACTTGAGAGGAATGCCAAATGTATACTAGTAGGGGCCAAACAATATGGTTTATAGCTCTGTAAATTTTCAGCTAACAGTCAGCATGTTACATGGAGCCAATCAGGACGGAGTTTAATCTTAGGTAGGTCCAACACAAGCTGGACAGAAGACAGTATTACAATTGCTCTGCGAATGTGAGGCAAACCGGGGGACTCAGTGAGCTGTGGTTTGGGGCTGTGGTGATTTTGCCAGGCGTAAGCTGATATGATGACACTGTTCAGATTGTTGAGGCCACATGCGGCCTGCACATAACGCCGTAAAAAGTCCCAAAACCCAAGAGGCCGAAATACACCGAGCTCCTTAAAGTTTCTGTGCTCCTTTTGTCCGCTTTTAGCTGTGGTCCAACTGGATGTTTGTCTTTTGAAGAATGGGGGCGGCCACACAGGAGGAAAGAGAGAGAACTGTCAGGGTGACCGGGCCCGGCTGCATAAAAACTCGCACACCGTTTCCTGTTTGTTGCCATGGCGACCGCAGGCCGAGTCTTTCCAATGTGGGCTGTGAGACACCTTTTCTGACGTCCGCACACACAGACAGTCAGAAAGAGCTCTGAGAGGAAGTGAACATCGGACGGTCTAGGCCAGAGTACACAAACGTCCATGTGCACTCTGAGAAATAATGGTTCCTCCTGAGTGGCTTAAGTTCTACACAGAGCCATTTGCTTCCAGAGAACCCTCAGAACGAAAGGGTTCATCAGTGGGTCTTTGTAAAACTAAAGCTGCTATTAAAAACCCTTTTCATGAAAGAACCCTTCTTGGAAGAAAGAGTTCCTCAAGGAATTTTGAAATTCTTGAATTCTTTCGTCAAGAGTTTGTCAAGGATCATTTGTACCATGACATAAAAGAGTTCACAGTAGAACCCTCTGCAGCTCTTGGCAGAAACCCCTGGTTGAGTTCTATTTATAATCTTTGGAATATCAATAGGTTCTTGGTCGACCCCCATAGTTGGGTTCTAGATAAAACCCTTGGGTTCTCGGTAGAACCATGGGTTTTATTTGTATCCATAGAGAACTGTGGATATAGATGAAAACCTTTGAATACAAAAGGGTTCTCAGTAGAACCTCCTGGTTGGGTTCTAGATAAAACCCTTGGAATATGTATCAGCAGAACCCTGAGAAGGTCACGAGGTTCTGGATTGAACCCGCAGCCTTTTCCACCAACATGGAACCAGTTCCGCTCTGGTTCAAGCACCTAATTTTCAACCACTCTGATTTCCACCAAAAATAAATTGGTTCGGAACCTAAAAAGTTGGTTCCCAGATAGAACCAAAAAATAGCAGGTTGTCCTGGAGAACTTAAGTGGGCGTGTCATATTCTGTGACACCCTTTGCTGATGAGTACAATGGTTCCACTGGTGGAAAGGTTCCAAGAACCATAAATAGAACCGGTTCAAGACCCAGAGCTAATCTGGTGGAAATCATTTTCCACCCAGAGAGGGTTTTGGGTGGAACCATTACACCATAGAAGGGTTCTCTGTAGAACCTCTCACTGGAGGTTTTGGGTAAAACCTTCCAGAGATGGTTCAAGGTAGATCTCTCTGAAAGTTTTCCAAGTGGAACCTGAAGAAAAGATTCTACATGGAGGCAAAAAGGTTTATCTTGTGGGGATAAACCAAAGAACCCTTTATGGTTCTAGTTAGTACCTTAATTTCTAAGAGTGTGGAAACCACTGGGCTGTTCGTGCTTAGTCATTCACGCAGTCTTCCACTCAAACACTCATAATTTTGAGTTGATTCCTCAGTTCTTAAATGTTCTTTCCTCCTTCTGTTCTATTAATTTACGCTCACAGTTTCAGAGTTTGTTCCCTCCTCCACCTCCTCACATCTTTCATGTTCATATTCTTCCTCACGTTCTCTCCCCCACTTCTCCTTCTTCTTCTTCTTCTTCTTCGTTCTTTTCTTTTTTGAGCTCCACTCGGCATACTCCCGGGCCTATAATCTGACCCCGCCCTCCTCCCTCACCCTGTCATTACACCCGTTGGCTTAGCTGCCATTCCGTTCCCGTGGCAACCCTCTAATTAGCCAACCCCAACCGCCGCGGCTGCATCTCGGAGGGGGAGGAGCTTGATGCGGTCTGGAAGGAGGAGGGGTGGGGGAGGAGCCTCGCGGGACACAAAACCCTTCAAATGATTGTGGACTTTGTTTTTACAAACTCTCCATGTTTTCCCAGCGTTCTCCGTATGGGGTCTGGGGAAATGTTGAGGTTGACAGCGGTTGGTTCTCATTCTGAGGTTCAATGGTAACAACATGATGGTGTTTATACATATGCGAGGCCGGCGGTGGAGAGGCGGACGGTAAACTGTTGAAATAACTATGAACAAGTGAAAGCGTGACAGTGAAGGGAAATCTCAGAGAGCTCCTCATGAGAGAACCGCAAAACTGCTATAGAGCAGTCGTTCCCAACCTTTTAGGCTTTTGATCAAACCTTTATTTGTTTATTTGTTGAATTGGTGTACAGGTTGTGATCAGTTCAATTTATTTTATTTGAATACTTCTAGAGGCCTAAAGAGGTCAAATAACCTGTAATTTATGAGAGAAAACACAAAAATTAGATAAAAAGGTCTGAAAAATAAAGTGAATGAACACGATTCTCTGTATCGTAGCACAACTTCGACTGGGCAACATGACCTAAAATCTATAAGAAGATAAACTATCAGACCAAGATAACATACTTCAGTATCACCGCTTCCACCCCTTTGAGTGCACAACATGTTGTCGGTCACAACCTACATGATCAATAATTATCATTAATCATGGAGCATTTTTCTTGCACATTGCCATTACATGGTGATACCAAATACACCATATGGCAAAAAGACATTTCTTTGAGCTGTGGGAGGTTGAAAGCCCGGCATTGCCAAATTTTCAACATTAATATTGGGCAGCTGATGCAAAAACTCTGGTTTACTGGCAGGATGAACTATCAAATCCACCTTAAGAGCTACAAATGAAACAATTATTTTGTGCATATATTTCCTGTCTCATATTGGCTCACATCTAGACATTTAACTGCAACATGAGTAAATGAGAGCACTGTAGGTCATTAGGAGATTAACAATGTCGGTTTAAAAATAGTTTATTGTCCAGACCTGATCATGAGTTTCATCAGTACAAATTTAAGTTCAATGTGAAGCCATTCAAGCCTGTGGTGACATATAAGTCTTAAAAACGTCTGGAAAATGTTTGTATATGAAATTATTCAGGCCACATATAAAGTCCACATGCTGCACATTAAATCAATACAGAAAAGATATACATCTACTTGAAGTCTCAACATTTCAAAAAAATAAAGACAATCCCGTCCTCAAATATGTTGATACTTTGCAGACTGATCATAAGATCTGTTAAGTTCTGCCTGAGAAGTTACAGCTACTATTCTCTAACAGGATGTGCTGTATTGTTTAAAAGTAAGTGTAAGTGAACCTTTATAAATTATATTAACAACTACAGCTGCAACAATTGGTCTTTAATCAATTAATCAATTGGAAGATCAATCGATTAATCATTTCTGTCATTTATTAAGCAAAAAATGCTGCTTTTCTTTGTTATTTATGACAATAAATTAATTGTCTTTGGGTTTTGGACTGTTGGTTGGACAAAAGAAGCAACTTGAATATGTCACCTTGGGGGTCTGGAAGATTGTGATGAGCATTTTCCACAATGTTTTTTGGGACATTTTATAGACTGAGCAATTAATTGTGAAAATAATCAGCAGATTAAATGATGATGAAAATAATCCTGAGTTGCAGCTCTATTTAACAATCCTGAAAACCTACATTTAAAAACTTCATATGCCTTCAGATGTCCCCATTCACCCTGGATGATCTATATAACACAAAGTCAACTGTTTTATGAGATTATTTCCTCACTTAGAAGTAGTTCCACTGAAAACTGTCACAGTTGAGGTCTGTGAATTATCCACAGTAATGGGATCGCTATTTCTGGCAGAACTTATTGCCATAAGTCATTTTTCAGTGCTGTGAGCACCACAAATGAAATTCCATTTACCTTTAATGTATTTGGACGGGAGCACATGCAGTGTCTCAAAAATTCAGGCTAATAAAACCAAAGCTATCTGAGAATGAGAAAATATGTGTTTATCTTATTTAGGTGAATCTATTCTTTGAATTTAGGGTCTTTAAAGGAGCAATATGTAGCAATTCTGCATCCAAAAATGAGTACTACAGTCCAAGTAGCAAGTTGGAGCCATAAACTGTCTGTGAAATAGGTTGAAATTCTGTTTAATATACAGTCTATTGTTGAAGCGAGTTGTTTCCCGCCAGGGGCAAACAATAACACAAGTGACGAAATCAGAATAGAAATTTTAAAGGAGAACACAGCGGCTGTAGCAATGTTTTCAAAGAAGCGAGTACTTAGCATGTTTCCTTAACTTTTAATGGCAAATCATGGTCATTTTATGACTTATTACAGTGAGTAATTATTACATGAGTAAATTAAAAAAAACAGAAAGAATAATACATTAAAAATACACAACATAAAAACATTTTTAATATTTGTTTCACAAATTATAGTGTAATTATCACACAGAATATTACTCGTAAACCTACACTTATGTCCACAAAGATGTCATTATGGCTGCTCACACCTGGCACGTATGTCAGCATGACATCACTATGCTGTAATAACAGGTGAACGTACACACAGACATGAGGTGGAGCTTTCCGCACTGAGAGTTTCTTGTGACTTGCAGCATGGCAGAGTGCTCTGCTGGCACTCCAGGCAGCCACACAGGCACAAAGAGGCCTTTATGTGCCCACGCATGTTCAAGCCCTGCTCAAGACACGCTGCCAGATGTCCAAGTGGCCCCGGACAACAAGCCCGCGAGCATATGTGCATGCATGCATGAACGTGTGTGTATGTGTGTCCATATGCCCCCTACACCCCCTCCACCGCCGCAGTGGTATGACCCTGACCACCCCCTCAACCCTGGATGGGTCCAGACGGCTTGTGTGGGAGGCAGGAGGATTTCACTTTGAAATGTGTTGAATCAGCAAGGGGCACAACAGAGTACAGCTGCGTGTGTATATGTGTGTGTGTGTGTGTGTGTGTGTGTGTGTGTGTGTGTGTTAGTGATAACTAGCTGAACAAAGCTAGGATTTCAAGGCTGTTGGTGCTGTTAGCCTTGGGGGCTGCTGAGGCCAGCTGGCCTCGCTCCGGTCAACAGCTCTCTGTTTAGGTTCCTCACTTTCTCTCTCTGGGCCACTTTGCCCCTCATTCATATCAGTGAGACAGAAGGAACAGAAGGCTTCAAACACACATACACACACACACCTTCTGCAAGGTGTGTGTGTGTTTGTGTGTAAAATAAAATCCAAAGATTTTCAGAAAGAAAAAAGGAAGAGGTGGCACAGGATGTCTAGTTACAAGTGAGTGATACATAGGAGGTAGAGTGGGATTAGTACAAGAAGCGGTTCAGAGGTCGAACACAGTGCAACCGACTCAGGATGATACACACACACACACACACACACACACACACCTACACACAAAGAGAAGTCATTCTGTCTCTACACAAATAAAATAAGCTACTACCCAACAGGGGTGGGTAGTAACAAAGAGGAGTGGGCAATATGGCCTCAAAACCACACAATGTTTCACGTTGTTTCTGCGATAATGATAGAATAGAATAGAATAGAATAGAATAGAAATACTTTATTAATCCCCAAGGGGAAATTCATTTGTCTGTAGTAGTCTCATCTATTAGTATAAGAATTATAGAGTCTGATGGCAGTTGGCATGAAAGATCTTCTGTATCTCTCTGTCCTACAACGAAGAGAGAGGAGCCTTCCACCACCATTATTTCTTTGATCCATCAAGGTGTTATGCAGTGGATGATCCATGTTGTTTAGGATGGCCTCCACCGTCCTCAATGTGTCTCTCTCCACAACTTCCTCCAGAGAGTCCATCCTTACTCCGATCACAGAGCCAGCCTTTTTTCACAAGATATTCTTGACGATATGACAAAATACTGAAAGTATCTTTAGTTTGGAACTCACTATAGCTGTTGAGCTCTCCTCACAGGATTTTTGTGCTCTCCTCGTTACCAGAATTGTAAACTTTGATACAATACTAGTGGTTAAATACGATACTCGATACCTGGTTCAATGCAATGGCAAAAAGGAAAAAAAGTCTGGTTTTGCTGCAAGCCAAATTTCAGGCAGGACAATAAAGACTGAACTGGGCTGAAGTCTTGAGCGAGCACTTAGATGTTTAGTGTTGTACTGTTTTTAAACTTCGGTACATTTGACATCCTTACTCCTCGTGCTCACCGCATGCTTCTGCTTGAGGTGGTGAAATTTGTTCCATTGCAGCCTTTTGCTGTTACAGTCTTCGTGCACTTCTTACATATTAACATGTTTTATTGTACTGATCTTTTGTACCTAAACCACTTCCACACTACTTAATTCACTCTTTTTGGAACTTACCAACGTTCGTCTGTGCTGCAAACGTCACGTTACTTGGTATCAAAGGTAATTAGTTATGGTACGCATTAGATTATTTTATTACTTTTGTAGCTCGTTGGTGGCCTTGTTGTTAACTGTGAACACCCAGAAAGCTTTTGTTGTTAACTGTCCAGATGTCGGCTGTGGTGGAAACAAAGTCGACCTCTCTGAGTTTGTTTGGCCTGTTAATTAGATTCCATCACCACAGACTCTCTCTGGAGGAGCCGAACACACTCAAAATAATGACAATACCTCCATCCTGACATCATTGTTTAGTTTATTGCTACCAGCTGACATAACCTGCCCTGACCTGCCGGACGTATATGTCATCATAAGATAGCCTATAGGTCAAAAACTAACTCAATAACTCAAGAGTTACTTGGATTAGTAATGGTAATATAATTACTGTTTTGGAAATTGTAATCCCTTAACTACATATTAGTGGGTAAAGTAAAAATATTACAGTAATATATTACTAAGTAATGCCTCACTGCCCAACACTGTTCACGCCACACCAAAGCTTTTGTCTGTTTAGGCTCAGTATTATCTGTGCAATTAAAAGCATCCAGCAGCAAATCATCAGCCAAACCTTCTGTGCAGTCTGCAGTTTTCCTTCCACATGTGTGAATATTCCTGATCTATTTTTCCATCAACACAACGCACATGATTGAAAGCACAGCAGTGTGTGCATGTGTGTGTGTGTGTGTGTCTGTGTGTGTGTGCACGCAACGGATGTGGAGAAAAGAAAAAAGAGAGTACCGGTGGCTACACTCAGAGCAGGCAGGTGTTGGTGGTCAAAGCAGAGGGATTACAATTTAGCAGTGAAGTTGTCTAGTGGCAGTAAATGTACAGTTGGTCCACAAATAAACACTGCAGAAGTTCAGGAAGTTCCTGTGGTCTTGCTTCCCAGTTGCTGGGTTAAATGGAAGGAGGATTTGTGGGATTAAACCAGAGCAGAGTGAGCTGCTGTCTGGCTCTGAGGCTCACTATGTTCTGCCATTAGGTTAGAAAATGTGGATAAAATACGTTTTCAGCGCCTTTTCACTGGATACTAGCCTCAGATTTGCATGCATATTGTCAGAAAAATTTAAATAACTTCGAGTCTAAATAAACACACCGGGTTGCGTTATGCCCGTGAGATGCAGCAGGTACGTGAGACGCACAGAGTGGGTACAGACAGCTGCATGAATTAAAATGAGAGCGTTTCTGATGCGCAAACATGCAAGTGAAAAACAAATCTGAGTCGCTTGAGGTCAAAACAGGGGACAACTCCTCCACGGTGGAGCCAGTAGCAATGTTACTTTAGCTGCAAAGACCCTGCAAAAAATTTTTGTTGAAGCTTTCAACATGTTTCAGTCCAGGGGTCATGTGGGGTATTTCGCACTGTGGTTATGACCAGTAATGTGAGTAAGACTGACTCTGAATCACAGTTTTACATGGCCGCCTAAAGTACCAATCTAACAATCCTCTAGTGTTCAACAACCTTTTGATACTGTGGTTTATCCTTGTGACCATTTTCGTGTGAATACTGCTATAAATCTGTGCTCTGATGCATTGTTTAACAGCTTCAACGCTGTAAATTACGTAGAAAGATGTTTTTGCGCCACTTCCAGTACAGAAAGTTTGTTTGTAGCCTATTTTAGAAAATGTTTGGAGATGATGAAACAAAGAAACAGAGTGAAGGATCTTGACAGCTAAAACATCTTTGACATGTATTGTTGGGCAATTGGATTGAGAAGCATGTTGCAAAACATGGTAAAAAATGTGTAATCTTTGTAGTTTTACAATTACATCATCCAACTATATATGAAGAACTTATCTTACAGCAATAATTGCATTGACATAACGGAGAACAATGTTTACATAGTCTCCAACTATCTTGCATTACTGCTTTAATTGCTTTATAATTGGATTATTGGTGTGAATATGTAGCCAATACACACACACACACACACAAAAAGACACACACACACACTTTAGCCCCCTGCTCCGGGGTAATTTTCACAGCTGCATGGAGGGAGGAAGACAGGCAAGGAGAAACAGATGAATGGATGGACGAGAAGAGAGGGAGATCTGGTATCAAGTTACACATCAGTCAAACACTGAACTTCAAAGACCTGACCACATTATAAAACTCACATTACTTTCTCAGTAAATCTCATTCACGCAGACGAGACGGAGTCGACACTGTCTTTCTGGTGTCTGGCAACAAGTTACGGTGAATTTGTTTATAAAGCCTTGTAATCTGTTATTCTTTCTCACAATCTAACTGCCGTGAAAAGGAACAGAAAAAGCATTTGTAAAGCAGTAAACCCACAAGCCCATTTCCAGAAAAGCTGGAATGTAAATAAAAACAGAATGCAATAATTTGCAAAGACTTTCCGACCTATATACAATTAAATACAGTACAAAGACAAGATATTTAATGTTCAAACAAAATGATGAACTTTTTGTGTTTTGTAAATATGCACTCATTCTGAGTTTTGAGCCAGCAACTGTGATGGTATGTGGGTGTGTTACTGTCCATGGCATCATGGGTAACTGTCACATCTGTGAAGGCCCCATTAATGCTGAAAGGTACATACAGGTTTAGGAGCAACATATGTCAGATGACAGCCTTGCTTATTTCAGCAGGACGATGCCAAGACACATTCTGCACATGTTACAAAAGCATGGTTTTGTGGTAAAAGAGTCCAGGTACTGAACTGACCTGCCTGCAGTCCAGAACTGTCTCCTGTTGAAAATGCGTGGTGCATCATGAAGCACAAAATACAGCAACAGACCCCAAACTGTTGAGCAACTAAAGTCATATACCAAGCAAGAATAAGACAGAATTTAACCTTGAAAACTTCAACAGTTAGTGTCCTCAGTTCCCAAACACCGACCGAGTGTTGTTAAAAAAGAAAAGTTGATGTATCACAGCGGTAAACATGCTCCTGTCACAACTTGTTTAAAATGTGTTGCAGGCATCAAATTCAGAACGAGTGTGTACTTACAACAAACAATAAAGTAAATCAGGTCAAACATTTCGCAAATCACTGCGTTCTGTTTCTGTTTTACACAGTGTCCCAACGTTTTTGTAAATGTGGTTGTACATCTAAGTTCAGCAACAAATTTAGCTACATATATATTTTTTTATAACTATATATATATTTTAAGGTCCCAAAGTAGGATGTAGTATTCCAATTTTAAAAGTAACTTTCCTCCATGAAGGTTTTTGTGAAACAGTAAATCAAAGCATCCCAAAAAACCAAATCCACTCACTCCTGCTCTGTTTTTACGCAGCACAAACATAGTTTTCTATGTGGACACATAAATACGTATACATTTCAGCGAAAAACGCATGCAGGCAGCGTTCTAAAACCACATAAATAACAAGGTACAAACCCAAAGCCAAGTTTTTCCTGCTGCCAAACTTTTACTTTCTCTGTCCCCACTTGTCTTGTCTCTTTGCTTTTCTGTCATTCTTCTCTCCGAGTCCTGCCCTGCCCCCCCTTTATCGGACCAGGTGTGGAGAAGAAAAACAAGGATCTGCTTCACTGGATCTGACCCAGATCAACCCTGACTCAATATATTATCTACATCTTACACAAGAAGGCCGTCAGTTTACACTATGACAAATAACAGCGCTAACTGGAACCACAGAGGGTTCTTTGATTTGTTTCCAGAGGAGAACCTTTCTGGGTCCAGGTAGAATCTCATTTAAAGGTTCGACTTGGAACCCTTTCAGAGAGTTCTACCTAGAACCAAATATAAAGGGTTATACCAAGAACCATCTGTGAAAGGCTTCACCCAGAACCCCACTTCTATAGAGAACCCTTCTATGATGCAATGGCTCCACCAAGAACCTTCTCTGGAACTGTTCCACCTTCTAAGGGTGCTAACAAGAACCCACCCAGGGAGTTCTGCTGAGTCCTTCTTATACTCCTAGGGTTTTATCTAGAACACACTCAGGGGGTTCTACCTGGAACCTTTTTATATTCCAAGGATTTAATCAAGAACCCACCCACAGAGCTCTACTGAGAACCTTTTTAGATTCCAAGGGGTTTACGTGGAATACACTCAGGGGGTTCTACAGAAAACCTTTTTTATATTTCAAGGGTTTTATCTAGAACTCACCCAAGGGGCCAGGGGTTCTACCAGGAAACTTTTTATATTTCACAGGTTTTGTCTAGACTCCACTTTGGGGTTCTACTGAGAACCTTTTCAGCCACCGGGGGTGTTATCTAGAAAAGATTCAGTGGGCTCTACCAAGAACCTTCTGGTATTCCGAGGGTTTTATCTAAAACCCACAAAGGTTGTTTTACCAAGAACCCTTTTAGATTCCAAGGGTTTTATATAGAACACACTCAAGGGGTTCTACCAGGAAACTTTTTATATTTCAGGGGCTTTACTTAGACTCCATCATGGGGTTCTACTGAGAACCTTTTCAGGCACCTAGGGTGTTATCTAGGAAAGATTCAGTGGGTTCTACCAAGAGCCTTCTCATATTCCGAGGGTTTAATCTAAAATCCGCCAAGGTTGTTCTACTGAGAACCTTTTTAGATTCCAAGGGTTTTATCTAGAACACTCTCAGGGGGTTCTACTCTGAACCCTTTCATATTCCAAGGTTTTTTTCAAGAATGCAGCAAGATGGGTTCTACCAAGAACATTTTTACATTCAAAGGGTTTTTTTCTAGAACTCATCCAGGTGGGTTTCGAGAGAACCTCTTTAGATTCCAAAGGTTTTATCTAGAGCACACGTTGGGAGTTCTGCAGAGAACCTTTTCACACACACACACACACACACACACACACACACACACACTGGGTTCTACCTTTTATATTAAGGTACAAAGAACCCTTGACAAGAGAGTTCTTCATGATTTCAGTAATGCTTAAAGAACTCTTCCTTCCTTCCAAAAAAAAAGGGTTCTTAAAGCAACCCTTAGTCTTATAAGGAACCCTTGACAAAGGGCTCTTCAAAAGCAAATTGTTCTGGGGATTGTTCGGGAAGAACCCTAGCTGTTATCATTCCCACAGTGATTGATGGAGTTTTCAAAGGAAAGGCGAAACCGTTTTAAGAGCCAAACATGCTTTTAAAGATTTTATAAACCCTTGATCATGCATGAGGTTTTTTTTTTTTTTTTAAAGTGTTTTGAACTTCATCAGAAAAAAGTTGTGAAGACTGTTTTCAACTTGATGTGAAGGATGAAAAAAGGGACGGGGGCTTTTAGAAAAGTTTGCCTCGGGGAGCGTGTATGTTCTTACAATGTGCTGTATTGTGACTAACTCTTCTGACAGGGCTGCAGCTGGCTTCTGAGAGGATTCTTGGGGGAGTGTGCGAGGTGTGTGAGGTGTGTGCGTGTGTGTGCGTATGTGT
>JAJHUR010112356.1:0-17975 GCA_027495735.1 Lutjanus campechanus | reverse complement strand
AGGCGACGCTTTGTGATGCTGTTGTCCACATAAATTCGCACGTCTAAATAGCAGTAGTTTGACTTTTGATTTACTTCTGTCATCACGACCAAAACACATCTCGTGGCTTTAGGTCTCCTCAGTAGAGCAATGCTATGTAGACAAAGTAAAATATGGCAAGCAAAGCACACCAGCCTACTTATTTAACAGAATATGAGGCTTTTCATTCTCAGTCAGCAAGTCAAGCTTAAAGGAGAAATCTGTGATATATTTAAATCATAAAATTACCGTGATATGTCATCAGATATCAAGGAAACATGTTAAGTTGAAATACTGACTTCTCTGACAACATTGCTGCAGCTGTGGTTTCCCCCTTTGAAGTTTATATTCAGGCCCAGAATAACTGTTTCTGTTTGCCGGTTTCACGTTAATTATTGAGTTAATTTTTTGAGTAATTGTTTTAAATTGGCCTAGCCATATTATATAGAGTGCCAAGTCTACTTACGTACAGGTGACACATTTTGAAACATGAACCTTGTGTTTTCCTTTAATCTGTCACCCATCTGTAGAATTCTATTACAAAATCTAATTTTGGTTATTTACAGCACAATAACATCTGATCTAATGTGATAAGGAAATGAAATATGATCAAATCATTTTGAGCTATATATAAAGCATATATAAATATGTCATCTACCACAGCTGTAAGTTGCAGGAAAAGTTTGAAAATGCACCTTGAAAATGTTTGAAATGTTCTTGAGTTTGACTTCAGGAAAAGGCGTAGGAGAATTTTCTATTGTGAGTGTCTCCTGTTAGTTGACTGACCTTGATGCAAGTCTTCAGATTGTGGCCATAGAGGAAGTAACTTATTTTTCCACAGTGATATGGCCAGCTATAGAGAAAAATCTGACAAGCTCTTCAGACATTCTGCTGTATGTTAACCAGCTGTGTTCAAGGTCCTGAAACACTACTTAATGTCCTCTTTCTCATTTTTATTGGCAAGCTAGGTTGATAACAACCCCTCCTGATTAAAAAAGGACTAAATTTATATTTGCCTGAGATTTGTACAGACAGTATTTTTCTCTCCAATAACATCACCAAGTCCAACTACATTTTGTCCACAGGGGTTGCAATTTGAGATGCCTCAGTAGCGGCTGGCATCTCCTCTGTCTAATCTGAAGCCAGGCGTCTCTCTCTGGGAGCCAGCTGTAGTTGGTGTCTCACCCTCTGCATGGGGCTTAGGTCTGGGCAACTGCAGGTCTTAATCCACCTTCGAGCCACTGCCCAGGAGGGGGCACAGATAGCTGGGTAAGACGAGGTGAGACGGTCGAGATTAAGGCAAAAGAAATGGACGGGAATCTATCGAGCTGTGATAACCAAGTCTGTTGGAGTTGTTTAAGAGAATTTAGCTCCAAAACTGTTGTGAACTCTTGTAGTCAGTAAACCCCATCTCTCAGGTCCTACCTGTAGGATTTCTCATTTAATACAAATGTTTTTGCTTTAAAGTGACAGTAAAAGGCAAAGGAAGTCATGTTGTTACAAAATAATTGTGGTTAGGGCTGGGCAATATTTCAAGATTATATCAATATTGTGATACGAGACGAGCTATTTTAGATTGTGGATATCGCTACATTGTGATATAGTCTAAGTGTTTGCCTGGTTTTGCAGAAAAGTGGTCTACTACTACTTGAAAGAGACATTGCTTACCAGGAAAGGGCATATATTTATATTTTATATTTTCTTTATTGTTCACCATTTGATAAGCAGCAACAGCCAGATGTAGCACTTCACTTCAAAAAGTATATACTTGTGCACTTAAAAAGTATTTAATTTACTGCTTTAATATGCAGTGATTCTGCTGAAATAAAACTCAGACTGACCGACTATGATGTGCAGTGTTTTTGGACATGTGAATCATGACAGACATTCTCTCATGGTGTGTGATTTGTTTTTGTTTTAAAAAAACAAAACAAAAATAGCAATAAATCTTAATATTAATTGCAATACTTGTAGAATTGCTGTACTCAAGCATTAGAATACATATCGAATCAGCACCCAAGTATCGTGACAGTATTGAATCAAGAGATAAGTGCATCGTCCCAGCCATACTGTGTATCGCGCAATAGCCTAAAAGTATTGAGATATTATTTATAAGCAATGTTGTGAAGTCCTAATACTTGTAAATTACTCAGTGTTCTTTAATGATGTGCCTTCACGTATACAGATAAAATGCAGAGAAGCAAAATAAATGCTAAAATCCTTTGAAGGGAGACATGTTTTCTACCTACCATGGTGAAAAACACTTGAACACTCCTGTTACAGTCTGGCTACAATCTTATTCTTTAAATTGTTCTTTTTAAATATTGGCACTTTCTGTGTTTGTTATGCTTCTGTTCATTGAATCATGCAGTGCTTAATGTGTTGCCTAAGTCTGTTAGGAATATCTGCAAGATACTTTGGTCTTTTTTACTATCACTACCTGTTCCCAGCATTATCATTCATTTTCACTCAAAAGTGGTGCTGGAATAATTTGCTGCACGTCTGGCGGTCCTGATAAGGTACGCGGCAGGAAGTTGTAGTGTACTATGAGTTCCTGTGAGCTAGATGGTTCTGAAGAACCAAAGTTCAATAGGAAGTGGAGAAAGGAAAAGGATGCAGATCATATCAGTCCAAGAATGAGGATACGGCCAATGAAGCCACCGAAAACCTGCCTACGACAGGTCGGGTTCCACCTATAATCTGAACACCAGTGTTTGTATTTGGAAAGCAGAGGTGTTACTCATGGAGTTCGCCCCAATACTCAATCTTTTTCTTGTCCTTTCATTTGCATTGTTGCTGTTTGTCAAAGTAATTTGCAGTTACATTCCTGGACACTTCAGACAAATTGGACTGTTCCCAGGCTCTGTCTTGTCCACTCATTAGTTTTAGGACTGCAGTTCAGCTCTTTCTTCTACCGTTTTGAGACCTAGAGTTGGAAGATAATGAGGTGGAGCAGGCAGTGCATTGCTACAAAGGACTGGCAATTGGGTGATTAGACACCCTCATTGAGTGTTGTTTGAAATAGCAACCAGTGTTGTTTTAGTGGGGGAGCGGCATCACTCAGGCCTCATTCAGACTGGGAACCACTGCTGCTGTAGGGGGAGGAGCACTTTCACACATACTGATACATTGCTGATCGAGTAACAAAGTGACCCATCAAACACCGGGATGCCACATAAAGTCGCACACTGTGACTTTCCCGCTTCCAACCACTTCTCTCAGTCTTACCACACCTCTTTCCACCACTTTTTTGCCTCTACGATCCCCTTCAGCCTCTGTCTTTTTGCGATGACCAATAAAGCATTACCATTCCTTAATGTTGTGCTGAATTTCACACCCGGGCCGACATTATCCATGAACATGCGGGAAAGCCTTCTTCCAGGGGTTGCAATCTTCATCTCTCTTGTTGCCTCCGTTAAAGCATCCTCTTATCTGCAGCCTTTCACGCGTCATCATCCAAGGCCTCTACCTTCTCTCCATGTGAGCCTGCACAGTAGTTGACAGCTACTGTAGTTTGCTCTTCAGATAGAGATACTACTTTTCATTACTTCTCTTATGGAGACACACTGCTGATGTGAGCATCATTTGCACACAAACAGTATCTAATGCAACCAGCAAAAAATTTAATGTTATGCCTTGGGATGCATCGATAGTAAAATTTATTAGATATTATATTATATCTTTTTTTCTTTTTTAACCTATTAAAATTTTATGGTTACTGTCTCATAGTTGGTTGCCTTCGTTCCATGCTTGAAACTCGTAAGATAAGGATTTTCTGAGATGTATGAATAGAGTGAATGAATGAAAGATTCCTTTCCCGGAACCTGAGTCTCTGTGCAGATGTTTAAAATAATAGTTAAGCCAATTGTCAGTGCAGATAACAATGATTGTTTGTGGTTGTTTACTTATTCCCCCCTTTTGTGCCAGGGAAACAAAGAAATATTAATAACAAAAAAACACAGCACCCATTGTCCTTCTACGTCAGACCAGAGTTGTGTCCAGCCAGTTGCTTCTGCTTTGGACTAAGCAGCTGGGCGTGCAAGCTACAGTTGCCGGAGTCCGTTAGTTAGTTAATACTGATGCTGATAAATTGGTGCATCTTTAGTTGTGGCATTGCGATTTTTGTCTTTGCACAATGAGCAGTCCCCCCCGGAAGTTGCCATGTTGCAGATGCAACAGTTAATGCAAACCTTGCAAATTTGACCAATCATAGTATCTTCCTGCAAGTTCCACCAATCATAGCAGTCCCCTGCACAAACGTCACACAAGGACATGTCTCAATGAACAAAGGAAATGTTTTATTATTCATATTGACATTTATCCATGCTCTATGCACTTTTTATGCAAAAAAATCACAACTCTCTTTTGCAGTTTTCACTTGCTCCTGCAATTTCTTTGCAAAAAGTGCCTAAAAACATTAAAACATGCATCACAATTTGTTAGAAAAGCTGCAGCGAAATCAAGCATTTTAGGCCACAACAATCCCAAAAAATGCTGTCCTGTAGGGGCTGAATGAGCACATGTAGTGAATAGTCTATATGCATACAACAAGATGTTAAAACCACATAAAAGATTATAAGAGTCATGATACATGACAAAGTGGGATTTGTAGCAGTCTATCAATTTCAACAATAGTTTTATAATTGCATCTTTTTAGTGCATATTATTAAGTCCCTATTAGTGTTTAATTTAAAAGTATCATTTTAATCACCACAGTAATGTTAAAACCAGCAATGAACGTCAGGTCTAGAAATACAGTCTGATGATGATGGGAGGATTTGGGATGGTTGAGGGTGCTCTGATAAAAGTCCACGCTGTAAGCCCGAGTGGATCACCTCCTGGGGGGCAGGGGGCGTAATGACTTCCCCAGCTGGCCCCCTGGGACGACCGTGCTCGTGCTCTGCACCTCTCCTGGCCGCTTTAAGCCACTACTATGTTTGTTTAGGGAAGATTAGCAACGTAAAACCCTTACAACATCCTGAACACGCAGCATAGGGAGACCCAATGGAGAGGACAGCGGGAAAGAGGAATAGAGATTGATGGGGTGGAGAGACATTGGAGGAGAGAGTATATTGTGTCCAGCAAAAAACGAAAAATGGAAAGAGAAGGAAAGGGGAAATATAATAACTGTAACTCCAAGCCATTCAAAAGAAATGGTAGATTGCTTCAGCAGTACTGTAGTGGTGTCTGATAGTCAAGCCATGTGTAGTAGAAAGCATCCTGCAAAGCTATTCTTTAGGACCAAACCTCAAGTCCCTCAGTTATTCTCCCTGATAGATATTTATAGACACAGACTGCCTGGTAAATGCACCTGTTTGGCTGAAGCAGTCCTCAGGGTCGTGTAAAACTGCAAAGTGCATTTTTATCCACTAATCTGGACAGGTCTCTTGGTGCACTGTTGTTATGGATGTACAGCAATGATGTGCATCAAGTACATTTATAGGAATATACTTCCTGCCTTGTGGGAATAAATCCTCCTTAAAATGTCAGAACTGCTCCCACAGGCCTGTAGCTGTTCCTTTCAGCTGCCTTTTTGTACAGCATCCTTCAAAGTAGCAATGTTTTGCGTTTAAACTAATTGATTAATTGAACTGAAGGGAGTTGTGATGTATCAAGGTTTTCTACCAGGTGTCTTACAGGTGTGTGCGTGTGTGTGTGTTTGTGTTGAGCTGTGGCAGGAAACAGATGTGCAGTGATATCCACGGCTGCACAGGTCTGGGGGACTATCAGCGTGGACCAGCCTGTCGTCTCAGTGCAGTGCTGTACTTCCTGTGGGCTTAAATCATGCCAGCTCATGATAAGGACAGCAGAGCACTGCGTTAACAGTTGTGCTCTTTTTAAGAGAAATCTGTGGCTCCCTGATTATGAACCTTAGTGTTTGAAGAAAGATGTAAGAGGTGGATGACAAGTTCGATAATTGGGAGCAAAGTACAGCAACTTCAACCTTGGCAGAACAGACGGGAGGTTTAAGGAGTTACTGTTGTACTCCTGGTGGTGACAACTGATGCTTTAACTTCTTTTAAGTTTTCAGCTTCAATATATTTTTGTTGACGGCTCTAATCTTAATTTCTTTTTCTCTTTACAGCCCCTGTCCGGAGCAAGGAATGGGCGATGAATTTAACCTCATGGATCATTCAGACCTGTATATCTTAGACTTCAGTAAGTATCCTTGTCATTATCTCTTTTGTTAGCTTAGCCAATCTTGCAAATGCATAAATCCTCATACACCACCCCTCTTTATTATTTTTTTTCCTTAATCAAAATGCATGGGTTATTTTTTCTTTTTTTCTTATTTTCTTTTTTTTAACTTGTATTTTTCTCTTTTTTCTCATTTTAGTTTACATTTCCTTATTTAATAATGCCTCCTTCAGACAAAACAATGTCAAATGAGGCATAGTTACTGCCATCTCTATATTAATTATCAATTAATACATTTTCAATCGGTCACATTCTTAATGGGGATTAATCAACTAATAACTTATCATTAACATCCCTAGTTAGTTGCAGCCCTAGTCTCCTCAGTTCATTTTAACAAAGAACCAGTACCCTCCTCACACCACTGCTTCATTTTTCACCCGGCCTAGCTTGCCTGGCTTTGGCCCTGCTTTGTGTTGTCACATGGGGAACTTCCGTCTCATGGACTACCAAATATAGCCATTTCCTGCCCGCACTGGCGTAGCCTGTAATACGGTCAGGTCACAGTTAGGGTTTGTGTAGGTGGGCTTACACAGGGACACAGTATGGACTGGCAGTACCCAGTGGCATCCCCTGTGGCACACGCCTCCATGTGCCAGTCACGTGTGCCTGCACACTGTTTACAGAGAGCATATGGTGGAACAGCCATGACGATAGTAATTGAGAGGAAGTTCGTAATAGGTATTAGAAAGGACATTTATTATAAGAAGATTAAACACTAGCATCACAATGTTGTGCATGTTTCTTATATGAGAACACTACTGTTTGTTTCAGCTGTTTTTGGAGGTATGGTGTAAACAGAACATGGTGATTTTAACACCAAGGATATGAAATCAAACCCCTTTCATCTACAGATTCTTAGATCCATCCTGCCTGGCTTAATTGAATTCCCACAGCTGAAATGGATATTCTTAGGCTACTGTGATTAGTGTCTATGATCAGTCTATGACTCATTACACTTTCTCTTCTTTTCAGGTCCTAATTTGAAGACATTATGCAAAATAGCTGTTATTCAGTACAGTCTGGAGCAGTCGGGACTCCCACATGATATCAGGTCAGACAAGCTCTTCACAAACATTAGCTCTATTTGATCATGGAAACGACATATTGTTGCTCATGCTCTTTGTGTTATGCTTGTCATTGTTGCCACCACTCTGTCTCAGTAATGAGGCTGCTTTTCAAAGGGGCAAATTATGATTCATTATCCTTCATTTAACTAGTGGTAAGTTTTGTCTGACTTTACTATAAGTCCCTTCATGTCAAATTTGTATATAATTATATCATCCTCAAACTGCACTAATAGGATGAAGGTTTGTGTAAGGAAAAATTACACAATGATGCAACATTAATAAAGTCTGTATGATGCTCTCAGTCTGCGCACTCATGTACATTGTGCACCAAGATGCAGAAGAATAGAGACCAAAATATGGAGGAGGTCACAGTCTTGAAAAGAATGACGATAGACCAAAAAAAAAAAAAAAGTGGGCAATACAACAAACTAGTAGTTTCACCACCTCAAGCAGAAGCACCCAGAAATCCTGCAAGGAGAGCTCAAAAACCAAAAATATTTTTCAACATTTTGTCATATCGTCAATAATATTGCAGAATATTCTGAAATATTGTGATATTATTTTAGGTCCATATGACCCACCACAGTCCTAAAACCACTAAACGATAGACCTGCTTTATAGCCACACACATATGTTTGCCATCTTTAAACTCTGTAAGAGAGGTGCAGCAGAAGTGCAGGCAAACATTTCTCAAAGAAACTGGTGCGATGAATTAGATTAATAATACATAATTTTCCCCTTTCATTGACAGGTTAGAAAATTATTCTGACACATTGCTTGTTGCAGGAGAGGCTCAAACGTTTGAGAGCACCACTTTGATTTGTTGTGATGTTGTAATCACAGGGTAGAGGAAGTAGTAATAACTGTGTTAAAGCTAGATGTTGAAACATGTAAAGGAAAAAAAAAGTGTTTTCAGCAGCTCATGTCAACCTCCTTTAACTTTAATTAAGCTGCATATTAAAGTCAAGTGTTAAAACTGGCATTTTAAAGGTTCCCATTCATTAAAATCTGTTTCTTTTTCTCAGTAATATAATATTTAGCTTCATATGAAATAGTATCCACACAATCAAGCCATTTGAAGCATATAACCATTTCTCAAATAACATGTAGCTCATTAGACAAGTGCATCTGAAACTAAAGTGATTTTCTTTTACACGTGGACCTCATGCAACTTGATACTAATTACTCCTCTTAGCCTCTCATTTCTCTCACACTGTCACTGCCACCTTGCACACTCCCCACCCCAGTGTGTGCAGTTGTGTCTCTAACCCTTAGAGGGTTTTTCGGTGGGGTCACAAGACTCTGGTTAACTCCCTTTTCTCCTTGCTGGCATGTCCAACCCCAATGCCAATCTCCCCTCTTAAACACACACGCGCACAACGAAAAAACGAACAAAGCAATTGAGAGGGGAGTGAGTGTGAAACCAGAGCCAGTGATAACAATCTGCAGCTCAACCTCTGACCTGTCAGCAGGTCAGCACTGGACCCTGTTGTCAGCCCCTGCTCCTGGTTCTCGTGTTACAGCGGGGCCTTCCCTCATCCTCGTCCACAACGTAGCCTTTCACTCAGACAAGAGGGGGGGGGCGGAGGGTGACAGCAAATGTCACACAACTGCGTGATTGAGTGTCACTGCAGTAGATTTTTAGCGTCTTATATATTTCAAACCATCAAATGTGTCCAAATCTGGAAAAGTTGATAGAAGCGCCAGGCTTGCGAAGGCTTCTGAATAATCTGAATAAGTGATGTGTTGCCTATATTTATGCAAGATCATGTGGTCGCCATGGTAACTCTTGTGCCGACTATTTAGTCAGTTCTTTAATAAGAAGTGACTGAAATGATGAAATGTAGGTATCACAGAGTTCTTCTGCAGGTTTCTTTCCCTGTTTCTATTGTACTTATTCAATACAAGGTCATATTACAGTCTGGACTAATAATTATTACAATCATCATTAATAATTTATCTTCTCTGGGACACCTGAGATAAATAAAACACAAGGCTCACCAGAGTGCTGCAGGACGTGCTGTCAGTCTCTGAAATCTGATTTCCTCTTCATGATGTTCCTTCTGATGATGCAGGATGACAGTGGCTAAAACAGCTCTGAATTTCAGAAAGCTTACAGGTGAAAAACTTTTGAATTTTAATGTTGTGTTTTGAAGGTTTGAAAAAGTGCTCAGATTTTGGATAAAGCCCTAGAAACTGCTTGACACTGTAATTGCATTACTTTCAGAATACACTGCAATCTGGCTTAATTGTTTGCATTTTAGATAACGAACTAAGTCATATTTTTATCGCACCTTTCACAGCAACAATTGGAGCCAGAGTCACAAAAACAAATACAAAATACCACACACAGATGAGGAAGAAGCCAATAAAAGCAAGTAATAAAATAAGTCACAGAGAGCCTAATTGCTTTTGCCTTTCGCACAAAACGAAGATGACTCTGCTTGAGCCTCACTTGCCATTCTGAACGTGTGGCTACATTTAGTGTGATCTGTCAGTCTTTGTTGATGTGTGTCCTCTGATGCAACACTGAGTGGGAGGCTAACAGACGACAGCGTGCTGGGACTGAGGTTACTGCTTCAGTGAGTGGTGGCATGAGCATGGAAAAGAAAAAAATGAGAAGGATTTATTTGAAATTGAAGTCATTTGTTTCATACTTGTTTGAGTGATTGTTTTATATTGGCTCAGTTGAATCTACTTACAGAGACGTAACACATTTTGAAACATCAAACTTTTTCTGCTTTCAAACATATAAATATATTTACATGTAACAAAGTAGGCCAGATACACACATTTATATGCTTACATGTACATATATGATTGTTTGACCTTCAAAGACGTTGAAAATGTTTTTTAATTCTAGGCGTCACTGTCATGCAAAGCCCCCCACCCACGTTCAAAAATTAAACTCTGTTCCTTATTTTTATTAATGTCCTTTTCGAGAACTTACTGATGCTTCAAAGATATTTTAAAACCTTCAAAGATCAGTTGCTTTTTCTTTGTAGCTCTAAATATAAACGCTTTTACAAACAAAATGATGATGTTGTTGAGGTATTTTCTTTCTGCCTCATCCCAAAGATTCTTGCCTCTCTGAGACGGTCTGTTTTTCTCTGCAGGTGGGAACTGGCCGCCATGACCACCAACAGCAACATCAGCAGGCCCATCTTCTCCTCTCATGGCTGATGCCGCTGAATGTGAAGCAGAACCAGAACCTCCTCGCTCTGTTTCAGGACACTAGGCTTTTATCTTTCTAATCAACTGGGCTCCAGCGGACTGTTTTTGTAGAGTTTGAATCTGTATGGGATTTAATTTTCCACATTCTTCAAGTGAAAACTCATTACTGACCAAAATATTCCACGTGTGACTTCCTCGGACACCGTGAGCTTTCTCTCATCGAAGGATCTTTTAACCTTTGAGACGGTGGTGATGCGTGACCGACATTGTTGACACCTGTTCACCTTTCTTCTCTTCTTTCTAGCCTCTCTAGAAATCCAATCAGCCTATGATAATCATAGACTTCTAATCTTAAGCACAGGAAGAGACAAGAACTTCAGCCAAAGGTTTTGAGAGCTAACCTCTTTGTTGAGGACGTCGTCCTAAAGTCACGCTTAGCAGAGACAAATGCGAACCTTCTGTTCCAGATACAAAGAGACTGAAATGCTCATGAGTTTGTATATCTTGCAGCTCTAACTTGCTCAAAAAAAACTATGTAAAACTATCATGTCCATTGCGGCAAATTAAGTTATGTACACAGTATGTGGAGTGGACGAGGCTAACTTATTACTTTGGTGTTAAATGCAAGGAGATGTGTATTGGGTACAAGATTTTTAGGGGTGTTATGCTTGTGAAAGGTTCTGTTTGACTGGCTTTCAATGCTTAACCTTTTTCCCAACTTCATCATAACTTGGCTAGCACCCCGCTGCTCTTAAGTGTCTCAAAGGTGATTTGCAAGGCAACTGAAGCAAGCTGCCTGTCCGCCTTGTAAGATAATCATCTACCTCCCTCAATAATGTGTCTCATTGAGTCTTTAATAAGACTTCCCGTACATTAGATATCTACTTTCCCCCCCCCACAGGAAAAAAAAAACAAAAACAAACGCCTTTTCACAGAGAAGTTTGTATTTCTCTCTGTCGTATTCTTCCGAGAAATGTCGCTGGAAGAGTTCGACTCACCCACCGCCCCACCTTTTACCCTGCAGTTTGTTTTTCAGTGCCAAACGTAGAAGGGAACCATGATGCAAACATATACTGTGTATGTGTGCAAGCACGTGGTCCCGTCTACACGTAATCCTAGCCCACCTGCTTCAGCCCGCCTGTTGCTGTGGGGGAGGTCATCACTAATATGCATAATGTAGTTGTTCCTCTTATAGACAATCCTACAGCGTTCAGAGACTCTTCCTCGTGACCTGCAGTGAAAAACCAGGAAAAGTGTGCACGTGTGTTTTGTGTACGACTACGAGCAAAGCTTCACCTGAGCAGATGTTATAAATGCATAAGGGCTGTTATTCGATTACACACTCGCCACGCACAGCTTGAAGATTTCTTGGAATAGCTCAAATTGGGGATGTATATTCAGGTTGTGTGTTTTTATGTTATTAACATGATGAACTACAAATTTTAGAACAAAACACGGGAGTGGTGGTGGTCTTTTTTAACCTTTTATCTCCATCCACTTTAGTTAAAGGATAAGACTGGTGATATTCTATAGCAGAAGATAGTCAACTTGCTTTGCCCGGGGGCCACTTTAATGATATTTATGAGACACATTGAAAAACTTGGTACAAGGATTGGCACTTGGCCGATGTGATGGATAAATCAGATATTTTTCTGCATTTAATTGGTGCAGCTGCATTTTAGTTGGAAATGTTTTGGCTTGAAAGAGGTTATGCAACATTAAAGATAGCTGCCTGTCACTCAAATGTTGGAATGATTCACAAACAAAAAAACATAAGCATAAACTGCTCCTACTTTATTGAATATTTACTAATGTACAAACAAAGAAAAAAAATTCCCTGCGTTAATCTTTTTTTTTTTTGTCATTGGAAATTAGAAGACGATTGGCCAGATTTGGTCCTCGGGCTGCAAGTTGACCATCAGTGTTCTATAGTTTTGATGTGGTCAAAAAAATCCCATAAAAAGACGTAAAGTGTTGGTGCATCTCTCAACACCTCCTTACCCTCTCTGTGACCCTCACTCCATTTGTTCCTACTGAATAGTATCAGCATAAGGTTCATTTATTCCCTAAATCAGCTGGTCACTGTGATTTTTTTTTAACTCAAAAAAGACCAAGTAGAGCACCTGTGCTGGACTTTTTTCAGGACTTTGTGCATGTTGGAATACTTACTGCAGAAGGATGATGTGTATAGGATAGACTCAGAATAATCTAAAGTGGCCATGTTCACTGTTATGAAGAAATGTAACCCACTGCAACACTATGGCTCATTTTTTTGTTTTAAAATATTTTCTAGACAACAGCCTAAGTCCTGTGAGAAAGATGCAGCAGGCTTTGGATGCACAGACAATATTCGTTTGATCAGTTAAAGGTGTAGAAGCTGATTATGGAGAAAGATGGTCAGGCAAGCTGGTCGGAAATCTACTTACCCAAAGTCAATTTTTACTTGCCCCTGTACAAATTCTGTCTTGTTTTATTGGTCCAAAACCTAAAGATATTCAGTTATTATGATGATATTATGATGATGCTTGAAGAATTACTTAATCACAATAGTTCTTTTTTTTACTACTTTCCCAGCTGATCAATATTTATTGTTGAGCCTTGCAAGAGAAGGAGCAAAAGTCTAGTTTTCTCTCAGACAACTTGAATTACATTATTCTTAAGATTATCATGGAACTTTTGCCCAGTTCCACCAAAAATAAACAGTCTGTGGGATTTGTTGACAATAAGAAACACACAGAATATCACCAGACTTACCCTTAGAATCTTATAAATAATAAGTCATGACATTGAGATTAATGTCTTGGTGAGGATGAATATACAGGCAGAAGAGTTTTATTTATACTGCCTATTTATTTTGTTGTGAATAGGAGCTGTGTTACCACACACCTGTGAGCTGCATCAGTGCTTTTCAGTCCTGGTCTTTGGGACGGATTCTGCTGTTGTTTTCTGTCCTCTATATCCGCCTCTGATTGGCTGGTCAGATTGACACCCTGCAGCGCTCTGGGACCCAAACATCAGGACTGGACAGCAGTGACCTACATCCTAAATGTTTACAAATCTGTGTATGTCATGTGAAGCAGTGTAAAACAATCTTAAATGCAGGTTGAAGTCACCAGATTACTGCACTAAAGCCAATCGTGGCATGTCAGGCCTTACAGGGAGGAGACATGTCGATGCTGCTCTTTGCCTAAGTAGAGTTCCAGAGTTTGAGACGTTCGCCTGCCCAAACCAAGTGTGAATTTTATTTACAGACCGGTGGTGCCAATGTGACGCAGTCTTATGCCCTCTACACTGCACAGACACACACACACACACACAGGGACATATCACACACTTGATATTCCTCAGTACCCTAGGTAGTTGGACTATACAATAGCTAATGCAGTGAAACCACAGGGAAGCTAAAAAAAAAACTTACTGGTGAACAAATCAAACTGTTAATGTGACACCAAATGGCCGTCAGCAAAACTGATGATACTGTTTATTTCTTTTTTTTTTTTTTTTTAATCCAATGTGTGGTGTGGAAGTCATTTTTATTTCAGGATTTTGGTCCTTTTCTTGTTGCGTGTGAAGATTATGGGTGATGGTATTTTCAGTCAAGGACTTTTCAGGAATATGACATGAAGTAAATATTGAGTAAACGACAATGTAGACATTATGGTCAAAAATAAAATACCTGCACAACAGATTTCCATTGGCATTACATGTTTTTTATGGCAGTGATGTAAAAACGCAGTCTCAGAGGCTCATCTCTTATTTCTCGTTTCACTTTGTGAAGAGTTTTGAGCAAATAGTTGATCAAACTTTGCAGGGTGACTCTTGCTTTACCAAAACAGAATTTGCCAACCAGCCAACAAAAAAAATAAAAACTGCTTCTGTCAAGAAAAGTGCATCATTAGCTTGTAGCGCACACTCATGATGAAGTTATTCAGTGTGAGTAGTAATTGTTTGCCAAGCAGAAGTACGTGATTGGACTGATTTCATGCCAAGAAGTGTTTCTATCGTTGGGGCTTACATAGAGGGATGAATAATTCATGAACAAACAATGCCTGAGAAAAAAGAAAAAAACAGAACAAAGTATGGAGTGTATTTGGAATGATTTTACAACTGTGCAGGCTCCCTGTGCTCACTGTTATTATTTTTGTTTTATATTTGACACATTTTTCAGAGGCGACTCTGTATCCGTCGAGGTTGGTCAGGACTTCCTGTGCAATATGCTTTATAACTGTATCAATAATAAATCTGAGACAATTTGAGTTGTTAACATTTGTTATTCAGTTTCTTTACACACTGATTCATTGAGCTTAAAGGAGAAATCTAATATATTTACTGTAATAAATTATAAAAATGACCATGATATGTCATCAGAGATTAAGGAGCCATGCCAAGTTGAAACGCTCACTTTCTTTTCTGGTCTGTAACTTGTGTTTGCCTGTTTCATGTTAATTCGAGTTCAAATTAATGCAGCAAGTGTGCTGAATGAGTAAGTGTGTATTTATGAGTTGTAAGAAATCATTTATAATCTTTTAGAAGGAGTAGATTTTTTATAACGGTTAGATTGAGCAGTTTGTTAATGCAGTCTGGCAGGCAGTCACTTAACTTGCATATATTTTCAGAGCAGTGGGTTTTTGTTTTCAGGATAACAGGCTTAGCTTTACATCGACAGACAATTGACAATCATACACAGCTGATCAACTTACAGTGTAGGACTTGTCGTCACTTGTTATAGTCAGATTACAATTTTTGCGCTTGTCTTGCACTCCTGCAGTGTTCCTGCAGCCTGCCTGAGCTTCCTCAAGTCTGGGGAGGAGGGAGATGGAAAGAAACAACTTGCTTCAACCAGAGACCGTATATTAAATTGGATTTCAACCTATTTGATATACTGTCTATGGCTCCAACTCTTTTTAATGATGATTTTTAAAGCTGTGTGAACTTGGTCATGGCTGAACTGACCATGTCAGTCAGTCAGTGTTGCTGCCATGTGCACAGTACATCTGTGTGTCAGGGGGACCCGGTTTGGCCCATTATTTATCTGTCTTTCAATCGTGATAAAACATTGAACGCCCACAGAGTAAGAGACATCAGGCTTTGGATGCACAGACAGTACTTGTTGGTCTGAAATTAAGGAAACATGCTAATTTGAAATACTGATTTTTCTGCCAACAACACTACAGCCACAGTGCCTGCAGCCCCCTAACTTGTGTTATAGTTTGCCCGTTTCACATTAATTATTTTTAAAATGAATGCTAAATGTTTGCTGAAAGACTAAGTGTCTGTTTATGAGTTGTAAGAAATCACTAATAGTATTTTAGAAGGAGTAGATGTTTGTAACAGTTAAATTAAGCAGTATGTTAATGGAGTCTGACAGACAGTAAGACAGGCAGTTACACAACTTCAACTTGCTTCAACCATAGACTATATATTAAACAGGATTTCAAACTATTTGGACTGCAGTGCCGATTTTTGGGTGTGCGATTGTAACACATTGCATCCTCATTAAATTTGACACCCCTGCTCTGCACCATGCACCGTATGTCAGCTGTAATATTACTAAATAATAAGCCTTTGATTAAATGAAAATAATTACCATGAATGACCTAAGCATCAAGAATAATTAATGGCTCACAGATGGACGTGTGAAGTGAAATGGCACGCTAAAATAACAAACGATAATAGTGACAAAACTTGCAGCCATTTCTAAATGCTTTTGAAAGAGCCGCTGCAGTTATTTCAGAGTGAATTTGCTCCTAAAAACAAGCCAGATGTGTCCAATTTCCTTTATCTCTGGACTGTTGTCTCCTCTTGGAGCTACTGTATGTGGTTGTTAATAGTTAGCAGGTCTTTGAACCCTGCAGTCCCCCAGTTTCTGCTTCCTGCTGAATCTGCCCCAGTCAGCCCGTCTGATAGCCCTCACCGTCTACCTCACGGGGTACTCTGAAGCCATGGTGCCACCCAACCCCCCCGACTGGCTATCAGACTTCTTAATGGGACACGTGCGGCTGCTTTTGTGGGGTCCCATCATTAGAAAGTGTCTCACCCTGAACCCCAGCTCCAGTCTTTGCCTCTGCTGCCAGTGGCGTTCTGGCAGTTTGTTCCTGTCTGTCACCAGCCGCGTGCTATAAAGCCCATGTTATCTGCAGTGTTAAGTGCAGGCCACAGACGGAGGGTCAGCTTAAAGTGAGGCAGCAGAGACACCCTGTCCCGCCTGGCCCCACCGCACACAGGAAGCAGGGCTGCGCTGGGTCCCTATGTCTGGCCCCGGAGCCTGCCTCATTCAGCAAACGCAGGCGCTAATGCGAGGAGACACTCAGCCAAATGACTCTCTAATTTCCCTTCAGGACTCAGACGATCCCACCGGCCCTTGAGAATCAGACCGAGGATTTGTTCAGAGTGATTTGTTTTGTCTTGTCTCCTCTGTCCCTGTGCAATTCCCTCACTCAAGTTCTAGGTCCCTGCATTGTCGAGGCCACTAAATTGGGGATTTGAGAAAAGAGGCATTAAAGGAGTACGAGCCCGTAGAGGCTGTAGCTGTTCAACTAGAGCAGAAAACTGGTGGAAAAGAGAGCAACAAGTCATTTCACAGCACTGAGAAACAGGCAAACTTTAGTTGCATGCAGGCATCACGCTCACAAAAGTAAAACGCAGGGTTTAGTGTGCCGTGGTCTCGTTTTGTGGGGCCCCGTAATCTATTCATCTGCCGAGGGAAGTGATTTTGTGAGAGTGACCGAGCCTCTCAGCCTCAGTGCGTCATGTTTGCAGACCTGTAGCTTAATTCCCTTCCAACTGGGGTTTAATTGAGTGACTAATACACACGCAGTTAAAGCCCTCTGAAGATAAACTGCCATAGCTGACTGCCTCACAAGTCTGTTCGGAAATTAAACAGCGATGCATCAAGCTGCTTTTTCTGCTGAGACGTGAATGACAATGACAGTGCAGTTCAAACCCAGATAGCTGTGCTCAGGCTGTTGTAGTTAAACTTTTAAGTGCCTACTCAACACAACTCAACCTTATTTATATGTCATTTCAAAAGTTAATAAAAGAATCAAGATGCACCATATCATCGGTGCTGCCAGATGCAAAGTGCAGCAATATCATACTGCAACTTTAAAATTATCGTAGATATGGAAACAACCTGAGAAAGGGCCAAGATATTACACTAAATGGCAAAACCGCGTCATGTGTACCATATTACATGGAGGGTTTGTCATCTGAAGAACACAGCAACTGTTTATCGCTTTGCGCAGAATCAACTGCAAAAAATCACAGCACACAATCACTTCTTCTGTTCCTACCCGTCAAAATAAAAGCCCCAGACTGTATCACTGCTCCACCAGCTGCTTGATTAGTGTGATGCTGATATGATTGGCTGCTCTCACACAAGGTTTCATTGTGGGTTTATGGAAATGTCAAAATTATCAGACATTTAGCCTTTTTTGGAATTATTGACTCTATATCGTACAGTTGTTAAAATTATGGTACAAATATGATGATTATCATGCATCTGGCACACTGCAGTCC